>JBBPNQ010000572.1:0-14577 GCA_038090975.1 Boletellus pseudochrysenteroides
GCTCTCAACTCACCTGCGGATGGCTCTCCCCGCCCGACCACCGGGGGGTCCTCATTTGCGGCGCCCCGCTTCCCCCAGACCCCAAACACGTCTGCACCCACTTCCGCCACGTCCACTACATCCGCGGCAACGAAAAAGTGATGGTACAGTGCCACTGGCACAACTGCGACGTCCCGCCGATGCAACGGGGAAGCTTGATCCGGCACGTGCTCACAGTCCATTTGGGTTTGTTGAGATGGCAATGCGAGGTCTGTAGACGGATGTTTTCGAGAAGAGGGACGGCGCATGCATGTGCGGAGGGCGGGTAAGCACGTTTGGGTATTTTCTTATCTTTTTTTTTTGGATTATGCACCGATTTGTCTCTGTTCTACCCGAGGAAGAATGGGATGTATCATTCTCTTTCAATTCTGCGGAGGTGATCAGATTTTTTTGGAAGAGGAAAGTAAATTAAAGTTGTGATTTCTCTTCTCGAGGCCTCACTTTCCATATTGGATATAACTTACCGTTCCCTGTAGTGCCTCTGGAAAAAAAAAAAAAATGAGCCGGCCATCAGCAAAATGTACTCGCCCTTAGTAAGCGATTTGGACCCGGCGCGTTGGCCTGCCAAGCCCTAGAGCCGTAAGTCGCCAAAGTAGGCGAATCAAGTTTTAAGTCCAGAAAAAGTAGGGGGAAGGGCGAATACATTCTGTTGATGCGGGAAATATGGCGTTGTATTTGTTAAGGTGACAGATCTTGTCTCGGAATGACTTGGCCGATATCGGCCAGGTTGACATCCGTTTTTTTTTCTTGCTTTTCTTTCGGTTTCGTTGTAGAGCGCGTGCAATCCAGTTTCTCAAATGGCAGTATACTCGGCGAGCGCTGACGCTATCGTCCCAAACAAATGGTGACGGGCTCGACCACGGAAGAAGCGGGACGGGGCACAGCAACAACCTACCTCTGTTGGGTGTAGTAAAATATTTTTTTAAAAAGGGGCTGATGGTTTGATGACTTGTCGGATTCATCGATTGGGATTTAGCGCACCGTTGGCCTCGCTAAGATATCACCGTTGCCTGTAATTCGCGGACGGACTAGGCCAATGCTCACCACAGATTGATCTTGGACGAAAAGGTGTTATTGTTACGGCGGCCCAAAGGAGGCATTTGGGGTGTCTATACCATTCAGGATGCGCCGTTCGAGCGGCGTTGGCCTTATCAGTGCAATCAGCATGTACAGGTATGGATACACGAAAGCCACGCATCCAAGAATAGGTTGTGTCTGACTCCCGAGGATGGCGGACAGGAATGAATCTCTCTAGATCTCTCGATTGGCTGAGTTTGATGCCCGTCGGCCTCGGTCATGCTATGATCCACAAGCGGGCCAACGTGATGGTGGTGGCTGGGTGGGTTCAGCATGGACTAATCCCTTAGGTAACGATCTCACCCCTTTACTACCGGTGGCTAGGAAGGCGGTGGGGAAGAACAGAGTGGTGCTAGCTTCTGCCTCTCTTCCACAGCGGCACCTTTACTCCACTCGATTAAGGGTAATATTTCATGTTGTTCCTGGTGAGACCAATCTCGGGTCGAAGAGGATGCATATTCGCGGAGTTTTGCGGTAGGCTGATTTGAAACAGGTCACGAACCTATCACAGGATCTTGATCTATACATTTCCCCGACATTGGTGACGAAATCAAGGTCCAGGACACCCAATAATAGACGAGACTGCCAAGAGGGCGGATTTATGACGCATCTGGTTATATGGAGAATTCTGGTCCAAGAAGTCGTCATGAATAGTCATGAAAGCCGAGGGTTTGCTATTCCACGGTCGGTGAGCGGCGCAGGCTAATAATAGTGCAACTACACTAAACCTAAAAGCCCCAGTTTGGGTTGATTGAGGAGATATGCGGGTATGATGGAGTTCCCCATCATACCGAAGACCATAATGATTTAAGCTGCTCCAGACCCTGACGGGGGTTGTGCAACGCAAAGATTCCCTGAGATTCATGGAAGAAACTTTTGACGATCCCGATCGAAACGTAACGCGGGAAGCCTGGGTGGTAAACGACGGGCGTGAGGAGGTACACAGACGGAAAGATCATACGCTGCATGGTGTTTATGCGTGCGCTTACCGTAGAATGCTCATCTGTCCCTCAAGTTAGGTGATATACCGACGTACTGTTAGTACAAAAGAGTCGAAGCAAGGCAGTCATTCTTTTCTCTGGCGCCATGATGGCTTGCTGTCTACCTGTAGTCCCAGCGCGATATGCGCGGATTCAAGCAATTGGCAAGAAAAGCCTGTTTGGAGGTGCTGGTGAAACGCTGGACTGCGCAATGCGCATGGATGCTCCCCAAACACGCAAAGAACTCCGATAGACTCCGATCGGCTACAGCCGTCTGTGGCGCGTGATGTTACTTCCGTCAAACAGGCATCTAGTGATCACGCCAGAGTGAGTATTTTGCCAATCGGCATACCCAGGTTGTCGGATTGGCGCAAAAGTGCTCGACCGGGGCAACACTGGTTTGCCTGAAATTGCCGACCGTAGGTGGGGACACAGCGGTGTGCCACAGCATAATCATCTCCCGCAAAAAAATAACATCTTGTCAGGAACAAGTACTAGTGACCATGGAGTGCCATGTGTATACGACCAGCAATAACGTGTTCTTCATCATGCGTCGGTGTCCGGGGGCGCCCGATGAATTGTCAGCTTTTTTTTAACACCCAACACCCTTACACACACCTTCTCTATAGAAGAGAGAGCGTTCTTGACCACGACTTGAAGGAAATTCGAGTACGTACCTATTTCACATGATTGCCTCAAACCCCATCTTATAGCGAGCACTCCCGGGGTGTGATTCACATGTCCAATGACCTCTAGTGGGAAGCTGTGGCTGCCGGTACGTATAGGTCTGCACAGGAAAGCGTGACAGAGCTGGCGGTCTTTGTCCCATGCAAATAGGAATCGCTCCGACACTCTCGAAGATTGCATACGATATCATCGGGTCATTAATATTGTGGTCGCTCCGTCTGCGTCACTGCCGGCATTTGTGACCCAATCTTAAAATTAATCTCTCTTCCCTTTCCACTTTATTTAGCAAACAAGCATGACTAAGGTAAAGGTCTGTACAGATCATTTCCCCAAGCTCATCCGCTCCTTCACATCATTGGCAACACCATTTTCTTGATCGTCATGGGCATTCAAGCTCTGCTACATCATGATAGCAACCGGGGGTCTCAGGGAACACTCAACTCCTCAGCTGGCAACTTGGATTCGCTCACATACTGGCAACCGAGCTCGTCGGGCCTCCCGGGTTGACCGTGGGCGTGCAGACCGTGCTTCCCGAGCTGGATGTGAATGCTTGGCTGGCAAGCACTCGAGCAACGAAGAATGCAGAGACGGAGGGGAGCGCGATTCCAACACGCATATTTGAGAAAGAGGGTTCGACCCAAAAAAAATATGGTGAGCGAAGTTGGACTCGTACGCCACAAAGTCAGAAAACCGACGGTGACGAACTTCCAAGTCGGCACCTGGTACACACGCAATGTTAGTACGAGGCTCACGAAAAGATAAGGCGAGTCTTTGCGGTCATATCATTTCGCCACTGCAACTCACCACCCGTCGCCCCACAAAGTCGCAACAATACTCTACTATGTCCATATCCAAAACTGTTACCTTATTGAAATTAATGTTCAAGATAATTAATGTTCAAGATATCCCTCGACGATATGGTAAACATTAATTTACCATGGACCCTGTGTAGGCAGTGCCTGTTGTGCATAGCCTTTTGGCAGTTCCTCTTCACTAAATTTTCGACTCCCCAGTGATTATCGTCGGGGCTCGTGGGCCGTCTTCGAACAACTTTGGTTCATTCCGCTTTCGCGACGAACTCCGCGCTTCAATAAGACGAGTCGACTCAGAAGTTCACGGAAACACTAGCACTAACTCCAGCTTAATATTCTAGATATACGCCTGCAGAACCATTGCACACGCATAGGACACCGGCCTGGTCCACCATGCTACTCGCTGAACAACCCGGACATGCCGCCCGCTGTGATGAAATCGAGCTCGAGTCCTACAACACAATCAGGCCAGACTGCCAATACCATGTCAACAATATCAACCTCACTCATAGATGTGAGGGACAATTCGTTGAGTCCGCTTCAAAAAGTATCTATCCTACATTGCGGAGAAAAGACAACGATCCAGAAAAGGTGTAAACAATTAGGACATAGTCAAGCCTGATTCTGACGCGGGAGGGGTACCACGACGACGCTTCGTACTCGGCCCCGGCGTTGGACTCGCGGCACGCTTCGAACCGCTTGGCAACCCTTTCGAGTTTTCCCACACGCTATGCGTGTACTGAAGTTGGCTAGTCTTTATGTGCACTCGATTGTCCGTATCGCCAGAGGACACAGCAATCGGCAAGTTTTCGTCAGCTTTGTCGTCGACAGGCCAGTCATTCTCCAGAGCCGTTTGAATCTCATCGATGAAGAAAGAAGCAGATTGCAACTGTTGCATATCCTCGTCGTACTCAGCAATCGCGTGAGCTATCCGTGATAGTTTCCTGTCAGAAAAATTTGTGGAAGCGCTTGTCTTCTTTCGGTCCTCAGCTGTCGGTGGCCGGGCAGCGTAGAGCGACTTGAAGGGCCTACTCAACTCTGTAAGAAGGTCGGAGAGTGGACTGGACTGTTTAGGCTGGAATGTTCGCGACGGGTATCTTTGAGAGCCCAAGTTATCGGACTTCGAATCTCCGCCACGATCGGAGCGCCCTCGGCGGACAGAAAGTTCATCAAACTTGGCCATGTCTTTTCTCCGATTTTCAGCATCGTAAGCATCAGTTGCAGGCACGTAGCGCAATGTCATCCATCCGAGGACGTGCAGGAACGATTCGAGATCATCCGTGAACGTGTGCATCTTGCCAGGGTTCTGCAGTAGATTCGCAGACATGAATTGCCATGTTCCCTAATCACGTTTGTGGTGATCAATGCATGTCGGAAACATATTGCACTGGTTGACGTACCGTGCGATCAGGTCGCCTGCTTCCACCTTCGTCCACGTTCTTTGCCATCTCCCAATCTATCAACAGACCCCTGCCCTCGTCCGTCAAAATGATGTTTCCCGCACTAATATCACGATGCAATATCTTCGCATCTCCGTATGCGTGCGAGTGAGCTTTGCATCTATATGTTAACGTATCGTCTGTATATAGCCCAGAGTAGGCGCACCTTTCAGCGCGTCGAAGACAGCTGTAACAAGCTGCTTCGTGCATTCGAACTTGAAAAGGGGTCGCCCTACGATTCCATGGACGAGCCGATAGTGCTGGAACGGAGAGATCCTCGGCTTCACACACAACCAAGTCGCGCCTACAAACTCTTGGGTTCTCGTTCTGCCGCCGTCAACGTCGCCACCAGCGACATGTTCAGGAACGTTTGGCGTTTTATGATGGTGGAGTAGCTCATAGATTTTGTGTTCCGCCATAACATCAACATCCGGCAAGTCGGACAGGAATCGCCAGGTGTCTTTCATGTAGATGATGCTTTCTTCACACCACGGCCCATTCTTCACCACGTTATGGTTCGCGTCTCGCTCGCGTGAAGACCTAGGTTCGATGCATGACTTGCTCCCTCCATCAACGTCCATGGTCGGAATCCAAACAACGGGTAAGCTGCGTGTACACCGGCTAACCAGCGACCGATTTTGAGTGGGCGGCCTAGGACCGTGAGCATAACCCTTGCCAATCAAGCCGGGCAGCGTGTATCTGCACAGAGGAATGTTGTTGCTGATCCCCAGTTTCGTCCTCACTCGCTTGTCGACCTCAGGTGCAAGATTTGCTGGTCGGACGGATTCGTCGTGTCCGCGCTCCCTGGTAGATAGGTGGTCGAACCGCCACAGAAATTCGGCCATCAACCTCGGAGTCGCGCGGTAGTTGAATGCAGCGGTCACCACTGTACCGGTAGGCTCCCATCGCAAGGACCTGGCGTGATCACCTTTGACGACAACGGAAAAAGAGAAGTGACGGAATTGCATGCTGTGCTGAGCACCAGCATAGTGTGCCAGTTGTCCACGAGCATCGATCCCGTCTATAGTGGCCGGCGTGAATGATCCTTGCTCGATCGCCAAACGACGTGATTCTTCTGAACTCGGAGGATCCTGAAAGGCCACTCCATCTATTCTTGATTTGAACTCTATCCAGAGTTCCATACGTAAGAAATCTGTCCTATTTGGAGGTGCTACACCGTCCACTCGATTGTAGATCGAGATGTCCGTCTTGAGCTTCAGCCTATTCGCCGTATCACCCTTGCTGCTAGAGTTCGCCGCCTGAAGGTGAGGCATGCATCCTTGGATCGCAGCGATCTAAACGGGGTCATTGTTACAATTCTGATATTCACGAGGAGAGACGGGTATTCACAAACGGCTCGTAGCGAGTGCTCTCTACCCCACTATTGGGGACTTTCTCGAACGGATCCTTGGGGTGGTCTGGTAACGGCGCACCGGCGGGAGGAAGGAACTCATCGAGGAACTCGTTGACAGGCATCGCGCCCACCCAACGACCATCCATCTCTTTACCAAGCTGGCTTCGAACCTTGTCGAATTTTCTGTTCTCGGGCGCGAAAGTCAAGTCTGGCTCGTACTCTTTTCTGGTTTTTCGTTCCCAATTACATAGCTTTGGTGGACGTAGCCAAGTGATGTGAGTCGAGTCCCGGTCAGGTGACACACTGTCAATAACTGCTGCCATTTTGGTTTATCTAGCCCCTATCATGCACTGGCCACGTGCTTTTTTCGAATACACCTCACTGATGTCTGTCGACCTTCGGAATGGCGATAGTAGTGTAAACCGTGAACCTACATCAATCGAAATGCATGCTGGTGTATGTCCAGGCGCATTGATCCACTGTGCACGACAAAAATCTGACATTTCACTCCTGATTTTGCCAGCTTCAGGTGCGAGATAGGGGGGAAATAATACGGGCTATTAGAGGATTTTGCTTCCGGTGAAGAGAGAATCAAATTCCTGCAGCCTTGTCAAATCAGGTATTCGACCGGATGCATATTTGGCTCGCCAGGAAAGTGCAAATATATGAATTACATGGTACACTTCAAGGAAACTGAGTGGATTGGTTAGGAGGTGTGACGGTACGATTTACAGCTGAGTATTTGTCAGTGGCGTAACATGGTAAGGAAGAAATCAGACTAACAACCGCTGTTTTGAGAACCGCCATGTTGAACTGTCGCTCCATGGATATTTGAGTGCGGAGAGTAAACGGAACCATAAAAACTATAGTGATTCATGATGATTGTGGGCGATGACGGTTGAGGTAAACAGGTAACGTCAAAAGTTTCTTCCGTATCCTCACCAACAAGGGATGACAGAGACTCTGACGCCAAAAAATATTCATCGGTGAGAATGCTGCTCGCTTCTGGAAGTTAGAGTATAAGTCGTCATTACGAGACTTCTCTCAAGTTCCTCACCAGAAATCGTTTTGTCGGGTTCAAATGGGCCAGAGTAAGATGCGATAGTACTGGTTGCATCAGCTATCTGTTGCCTTGTAGCGTCATCCAAAGGGCGATCAAGCCTGACTAATATCCCTTCTATGTTTGCGTCAGGAGGTAGATCACCTAGAAAATAGGATAATTGAGACTCCACAAGCACTGCAACACGGCAGACACACTGTTCACAGGATCCACATCTTCTCCTGGGATAGATAGCAAACCTCTCCCTATCGACCTTACCATCTCCTCAGATCTACTCTGTGGGGAAACTGTCCATCGCAAGGGTTATCATCGATAAGAAGCTTTGATACCTTAGTTACAAAGTAGAAGGATCTGCTCGCAGCGAGAAACAGCCGAGCTGCTCGATAGTTCGCAAAGGCCTTGAAAGGGTTCTTGGTCTTGGGACGTTGCTCAAGCTCCGCTTTCTGCAGCATCAATCTAATGTATACAAGGAGCACAGTGCCACTGCACAAAGAGTCACCCGATGACTCACTGATCATATCTGGCTTTCATAGAATCAACGAGCTCTTGACATTGTTGAGGATTGGCGCCGATATGGATGATCTTGAGCATTTCGTCTAGTGTCGCATCCAGATAGAATTCGCCACGACCAAGGCTATCTCTTTTTCGATATGACAATGGGAAAATTTCTCGGTTGAAGCGAGAGGCTTCGCCAAGGTTGAGGGAGAGGAGGACAGTCTGGTTGAGCGAAGAGCTCATAACCCACGGACTAGGAGGGGGACGGGATAGAGATCGATCAGTCGAGGAAAGAAATCCTGCCAGCGTTATCTACCACCTGAACACATGTTTGCCAAAAGCGGGTTCCACATTCGCACGAAGGTCGACGCTTCTTAAGGCAGTAGTGGGTTCAAGTATTACTGACCACGAGAATGAAACTTAGACTCCAGGTCAGCACTGGCTTGCAAGGAAGTAACCACCCGCCGCGCCGAATTCGGGTCTCCGCGAAGGCGGCGATAACCAAGTGGGCGTATGTTTGTTCGTGTTTATCCGTGGCATCAGAACCTACTCTATTTAGCAAGCAATCTGGCACGCTGCAACTTCATGTTGTAACTGAGCACGTTCAGCGTCCATGACAAGCGGAAAACGGACCCCAGCACAGGAAGAAGCAGCAAGGAGGAAGGCGGAACGTGTCAAGAAGGAGCTTGCTGCTTTCGGAACAACACAGCGACTTCCTCCTGAAAAGCTGGACGACAGAGAGACTTGGTGGTCCCACCGGTATGACTGGTTGAAGGCTCGGGGTTACCTTCTCCGCACACGTTATGCTCCTGGTTGGGTCCCGTCCTGGAAAACTTCTGGCAAAGTTTGGTTTGAGCATGAAGACTCGCGGAATCTTGAGGTATATTCGGTTTCTGACAGTGTGCCGTCACTTCTCACTCCTCCGTTACCAAGGTAGGACACATAATCGATGCTACACGCCTCTCGGACGGTAAATACGTCACCTTGAAACGGATTAAGAAGTCGGTGCATCCTTATGAGGTTGATATTGGATTATATTTTTCGTCCAAGGGTCTTGCTTCTCACCCACAAAACCATTGTGTCCCTTTCTACGAGATCCTCTCGCTGGATGATAACGAAACCGTCATTATCGTCATGCCATTGCTCCGCCCTTATTCTGATCCACCGTTTGACACATTCGGGGAAGTAGTGGAGTGCTTTCGGCAGTTATTTGAGGTGAGTGAACACCAACATCAGTCTACACTGCCTGACCACCATTTTCAGGGACTGCGCTTCATGCACAAACATCACGTTGCTCATCGGTGCGCCAAAATAATAAATTGACTGGCCCTCGTTAACCCCATGTTAGTGATTGTATGAACATGAATTTGATGCTCGATCCAAGTTCAATGTATCCGGAATCCTTCCACCCAATGGAAATTCGCATGAGGAGGGATTACAGCGGCCCGGCAACACATCTCACGCGTACCAAACGACCCCCCAAATACTGCATCATCGATTTTGGCATTTCCCGCAAGTATGACCCATCTGAGTCCGACCCCAAAGAACCACCCATTTGGGGGGGTGACAAGGAGGTGCCAGAATTTCAAAATTCAAACGAACCCTGTAATCCGTTTCCCACTGACGTCTTCTACATCGGGAATGCCATCATGAAGGATTTTATCCAGGTTAGTCACATCCATGCCTTATTATTGTCAGTCCAAGGCCAACAGTGAGCAGACGAAAGAGGGGTTTGACTTCGTGCGGCCTCTGGTGGCTGACATGATTCAGCCGGATCCTTCGAAACGACCTACGATGGATGAAGTTGTTACCCGATTCGATGACATTCGCCGTAATCTAAGCCGCTGGAAGCTGCGCTCTCGGGTGGTGGATCATGAAGAAGATGCTATCGAAAAGCTCATCCGCGCCGCTTCCCACTGGACACGTCGGATTTGGTTTGTTTCTCGGGGCATTCCAGCTATACCTAAACCTCCGTTGTGATGTCTAGAGTCCAATCGAATCGTTCATTGTACGCAGATTGCACGATCACAATTACGATCCTTTTGGTCTGGTCCAGCGTGTCGCCGGAAGTAGAGAATCAATACCTTTTACAGCTTCGAGTCACAAGTGTCCATAGTACGTCCATGCTATGGCAGTGTGTACTATGCTATACCACGTACTATATTCCTAGACGTCCAGGTGCGCCCGAAGGGCCGTGCTATGATATACGTCTCTGCCGGGGTTAATGAAGAACCTACTATATCGAACTCTTGATGGAGGGTGTACATGTTAGGTTGTATGGTACGTCGTGATGCATGCGAGCCGTTACACAAAGCACGAGAAGAGCAAAAAAAAGGTATAATGGACGGAAATTAAACGTCAACCAATATCTAAATCTCACCGATCACGACCTCTCATACTCCCGCCCGTCTTCACGCCGTCCGTCACTGCGTCCAGCTGTACATTGCGCTTGAGAGCGATTTCGTTCTGCCGCTCCAAACTCCTAACAATCACATGGGATCAGTAACCGGTCAAGGGGGACATGCATTGAAAAGAAAGGAGAGGGCGCAGTAACATACTTGATCTGCGTCTCGAGCTCGAGAAGCCGTTCCTTGCTTCCCTGCCGCTCCCGCTTGTACTTCTCCTCCGCAGCCTTCAAGCGCGCCTCATACTCCTTCACTCGCGCCTCCCACTTGGCGTCTGCGGTCGACGTCTTCTGGTTCAAAGTCGATATCTTCTCTTCATGTTGAAGCAACTGGTTATTTGCCACTACCAGCCGTTTCTCCGCATTCACAGCGCGCGACAGAAGCGTCTTGATCTCTTGCGAGTCGCCCTGTGCGGGGCGTCTTGCTGTCGCAAGCTGCTGGACAAGATCGCCATTGGTGGCCTGTAGCATCATCGAGTGGGGGTCAGCAGTCAACGTGAGACGTTCTACCATAGTACGACGAACCTTGAGCGCCTCCAGCTCGCCCTCTTTGGTGACGTACTTGCGTCTCCACGTTGCCTTTGCGTCGCCATACGCTTTCACGCTTGTTTCAAACTTATCGATCTGCCTCCACCGGGTATCGAGTTGTTTCCGCATGTCCGCAAGTTTTTCGGTGAATCGCGCTTCAGTCTCCTTGACGCGTTTATCAAAGTCTAGCTGGATCTGACTGAGTGCTTTGAGGCGTGTAATGAGGTTGTCGTGGAAGACGCTGAAATTAGTAAAAGGTTTTGTCTCAGCTTGGCCGCCTTTCTTCTGCGGACAAGCTCTGTTGAGGGAGAAAATATGATAAAGCCGGAGGGAAACATACGGGTGTCTTGTCTACGCCAAGAATCTTGTCCATGTACTGGTATATAGTAAGCAACAACGTGTTGCGCTCAGTAAGCTGGTCCCGGTACTGGCTCTCACTACTCAGCAACGCCTTTTGGTCCTTACCCAACCGTGCCTCGAGCTCGTGGACCTTGGTACGCAGCGTGGATACCTCGGATTCTGCAGTCTTCAAGCTCGTTTGGGTAGTATCGAGCTTTTCGGAGAGCTGAAGACGAGATTGGGTCTGGTTTCCGAGGCGCGTGGTCAAGTCGCGGATTTCGTTGTGCAGCTTGTCGATCGTGACGTCACGTTCGCGCGTGTTGCCCTCACGAGCCGCGATGTCTTGACGTGCACGTGAGAGTGCATCCTCAAGCGTCTGGATATCACGTTTCAGACGATCGACCTCGAGCTGTAGCGAGAACTTCGCGGTCGTATGTGAGTCGCCTAGTTTCTTCGACTCTTCCTCCTTGATTCTTAGGGCATCCTGCACAGCTCTGATATCAGACTGACGCTGTTCAATGAGTGTCTCGTTCTTCGCAAGGTTGTCAAGAGCAGACTTGAGAGCAGACTCTTTGATCTCGAGATTCCGTCGTTCATGGCGAAGCTGAGAATCATACTCCTTCTCGACTTTGAGGAGCTCCTGTTCCAAGCGTTCCCTGTCCTCACGTTCATTCTTGACTTCTACAACGAGGTCCTCGACATGCCGCGCCAATTCCTCTTGTCGTGATCGGTGAGCAAGAATGTCCTGGCAAGTTTGATCGTAGAGGTCTTGGAGGTCTTGAAGCTGCGTCTTGAGTGTACTGACTTTCTGTGAACGGTCTGAGTTAGTCGAATAACTCGATGCTGTTGGGTCAACTCGCCTCCTTGAGGGCCGCGGCAAGTACCTCGAGCCTTTCTCGCTCGACAGCGTCGTCTTCACGAAGGCGATCATATTCCTCCTTGATGCGATCATTCTCCTCTTCCAGCAAATAGACCTGATCTCCCAGTTTCTCTATCTCACGATTGGCCGCTTCGATCTCGGCATCCTTCTCACAGGCTTCTTTCTCGAGGTGTTGTAAGGTGACCTCGAACTTGGCATGAAGCTCGTTGGTATTTGCTTCGAGTTCGGAGATGTTGAGGCGAAGTTCCTTTGACTCCGTCTCCCGTTCTGCAAGTGCCTATACAGAATGATCCATCAGCACCCCGTTCTTGTTTGATGCGAGAAGGGCATACATCACGGAGTTCCTCGACTTGCCCACGGGCTTCCTCGACCTCTCCTCGCCACTCTTCCTCGACCACCGCGACAATCCGGTCATGTTGAGCGATAAGGTCCTCGATCTCCTTGTGCTTCATTTCAATCTCATCTTCTCGTTGCGAAAGCTCGATCATTGTTGCGGCCAGCTTGTCACGTATGGAATTGAGGTCTTCCTCCACCGCCTCGCGCTCTTCCCGCGCTTCCAGTATCTGGGCTCGGCTCTCGCTGCGTTCGATCGACTCTGCCTCTCTCCTTCGCTGAACGTCCTCGATCTCCAAACCAAGCTGTGCGATCTCGTCCGCAAGCTCCTCTTTCTCGTCTTCCTTCCTCAGAAGAAGTTCGTTCTGGTCCTCTATCCGAGCCCGTAGAGCGTCATTCTCGGCTTCAAGCTCCTCCAATTTCTGCTGCCACCGCTCGCGCCTGTTGTCTCCCCGCCCATTAAACGAATCGTCACGTTTCTCAACAATCTCACGGAGCCGTTCAATCTCTTCCACGTTGTCCTCGAGTAACCCTCGGACGTTATCCAACTCTTCCTCGAGTTCCTCGTTTCTGAGTTCGGCCTGTCGCAGTGCGTCTTCATCAATTGCAGACACGCGCCCTCGACGTAGTTCCCGAATCTCCCGTTCGCGTTCCTGCAACTTCGCCTCGAGATCGCGTTCCCTATCGCGTGAACTTGCCGTACCGCGCTCCTTTTGTGAACGCTCCAGCTCACGCTCGAGCTCGAGCACGAGCCGTTTGAGTTTCTTGAGTTCCAGGCCGCGTTGCTGTACCTCGACTTTGAGCGACACATTTTGTTTGAGGGCCGCGTCGACCTGATCCGGCGCGAGTTGTGCCAACCGCTCTTCCAAGAAATGCACGCGCAGTTTGATATTGAAGTTTTCCTTTTTGAGGTTATCGATGTGCTAAACGAACGCAGTGAAAGTTATTGCATGCATGCAACACCAGGACGAGTAAGAAGGGGGGGAAAAAAAGAAAGGCACCTTTTCCTGATCGCGGAGCGTGAGCGTGACGCCTTTGTTGCCGCCTGGGGTCGCGCGAGGGCGTTTACGGTTCGCGACAGGCGTGTCTGGACCATCACCAAATTTATGTCCAGGAGTGTCCAAAAAATCACCGCCCTCTCTGGTCTCATCTCCCTCGTCGTGACCAGAGATGGCTAGTCGTTTTAGCGCAGACCCAGGCTCGTCTCCTCGCCTGCGTACACTGACGGGGGCCTGCTGTTCTGGTGGCGAAGGAGTGGAGACCGGCGCAGAGGATAGCGCGGTCGTTTGGGACGATATGGAAGGGACCCTGTGGTTTCTGCCTGGTGTGGAGATGCCAGATACAAGCGAACCAAGGGAGAGATCGGGGAGTGTCATTGCAGATTGCGAGGACGAGTCGGCGCGTGCATTGAGCGCGGCTGACATGATGCTCACAGTTGACTTCGTACTATTTTCTGCCATGATTGTTGAAACGTTGATGGCATTGAACCTCGGAGCAATGGATCAGCTCACCGTAACGTCAGTTGGCGTTGATGGTGCAGTCAAAGTCAGTATTGGGCCAGTTTCTCTTGAAACGTTCATCAGCCGTGGCTCGTTGTGACGTTGAGTTCAGTGAGCAACGATTCCGCCCAGTGCCAGCACGTCTGTCGGTAGGCTGAAGCCAGTGAAAGCAACTTCAACGAGCCAAGCCTGCGTCCCAAACCGGGATTTATCGCTCACGTGACATAAACATGCAAGGCTACCGAGTCTGCCAAACGCTACCTGTATAACTTCGTATCGACTGACTGCTTCCGATGAGTCTGAGGCAAGTACGAGGAAAGTTGTTGTTCTTACTTGAAGTTCTACTAAGTCGTCGACCCAGGCTCACAATGACGTCGAAAAAGTGAAAGTTGTCCTCTCGTATTAGCCATAAATTAAAAACGCGCAGTACCCCATGTACACCATTCACGGAGTCCTTTTGATGTCAGATACAGTACATGATAGGTATGTACTATCTAGTACGTCTCAAAACGTGGCAGATGATTTGCCTCTGGTCACTGTCGGCTTTACAGGTTACGAGTCCTATTTCGCAGAGAGAAAGAAAAGGTCAGGCTCCGGCAAACGCAAACATGCACAAAAGCGCGATTCACAATGCCAAGAATCTCCTTCATC
>JBBPNQ010000573.1:0-14526 GCA_038090975.1 Boletellus pseudochrysenteroides
TAAAGTGTCCGTCGTACAGCGCAAATGCAGACTCGAACGGTTGCTTCCTGTTCGGGAGACCATGACAGGCAAGGTGGACCCACTCGTTCTTGCTGAGCTCTTCGGTGACTCTAGAAATGGAAGATTCTTCGCCCTCGATGCATCTGAACGTTGCGAGACCATCGACACACTGTCCTATATTCACCAATTCGGCACTGACAGATCGGAGTTCGCTTTGACCGGTAGCCTTCGCCTGGCCGATTCCAAGGAAGTGCTTCCGGTGTATTGCTGAATTCGGGGGGTAGTGCTGTCGGGCACGAATGAGCGCGCTTAGGGTGGGCGTATAAGATGAAATATAGAGCTGCCCCAGATTTAGTTGGCCTTTCCTGTATGGACCAGCAGCATGCAAAGGCAAAACAGAGAACTCGGCGGTCGGGCACCACCAGATGCGGGATTGGCGAGGATGTACTGTCCTAAGAAAATCCACGATGGGGGAAACGACCTGGTCCCAGAGCTCGCGCAAGAACATGCCAAGCTCTCTTGTCACGTCCAACCTCTTTGCGAGCCAGATCAGTTTACGGAGTTCCGATGACAGGTTTCGAATATCGTCTCGTGTAACTGTTAGTGGGATGTGGACAGGATCCCTGTCGGCAAAGACAACAAGCACATCGCAACTGTACTTGCTCGCATTCACGATGATGACAGGTCCACCACATGATGCACGTTGGAGATCAGAGAAGAGTGACGGGAGAAGGAATCGTGAGAGACCAGGCAACTCGCGAATATCAGACACCACCCTTTGCAATTCCACGTTGAGACGGCACACCTGGTCATGCCGGTCTGCACCAGGTGAATCGAGAGCATTTCGAATGAGTGAGGTCACACGCGTGAACTCATCCGCCATCGCCTTTCCCTCCGTGCCAGATGCGATGACATCATCAAGTGGGGAACGAAGGCGAATGAGCTGACTCCAAAAGACACCCCTGCCTTGTTCAAGCAACTCGGCTGCTTTGGTAGGAGACTGGTTGCGTAGACAAGCTGAGAATGCATCCACTGCAATCGATGATGTGAGGGCCCTGAGAACAGAAAGATGTTGTGGTAATGATGGGAGAGAAGTAAGGTGGTGAACAAGTAATCGCAGAGCCGTTTCGTATGCGAGGAGTGTCGTGGAATGATGGAAATCCTCAGCTGCATTGATCCATGCCTTGGCAGCAGAAAGATCATATGAAGACACTGTTTGCGGAACATGTTGAAGCTCTGCATAGAAACTAAACAGTTCCTCTCTGTCTTCTGCATCGGCTAGCTGTGCGAACCGAATAGAAAAGAGTGAGCAAGGGTTTTTTTAAGTGAACCCAAGGACAATTCGCCCTACCAGCTTATATCGAGTGGTGAGATAGAGTGTGAGGTTCGTCAAACATGATGATCGATGTGGGTGCCCTGGCGGGCAAAGCATTAGTGCCGCTCTGCTGAGGAAAAGGGCCTCAGTGAGGTCCTCAATCCCCCCTAGTATGGAGTTCCGAGTAGAGAGATGAAATGCAAGGTTACTCAGAGAGGTATATCGATCTGGGTGTCCTGTAGGGCGAAGCGCCAGTGATTGTCGGGCGAGAACAATAGCCTCGTCAATGTCACCCACTCCGTCGAGCTGCTTGCACCGAGTGGAGAGACGACCTGCGAGGTTGTTTAAACACGCCAGCCGGTCCGGGTGTCCTGGTGGACAAAGTTCCAGGGCATCTCGAGCGAGGGAAATGGCCTCGTCGAGGTCTTCTGCTCTCCTGAGATGTCCATATCGAATAGAGAGGTAATTGGCGATGTTGTTCAAAGGGATCAACCGAAGTGGGTGACCCGGTGGGCACAGTGCGAGTGCATCTCGGGTAAGAACAATGGCCTCGTCGAGGTCCTCTACCCCCTTAAGATGCTCGTACCGAGCGGAGAGAGAATTTGCGAGTGTGTTCGTTGAGAATGACCGATGTGGGTGACCTGGTGGGCAAAGTGCCAATGTGTCCCGGGCGAGAACAACGGCCTCGTCGAGGTCCTCCATGCCTCCAAACTTCTCGTGCCGCATAGAGACGTAATTTGCGATGTTGTTCAAATACATCGCCCGATCCGGGTGGCGTGATGAGCAGCATGCAAATGCTTCTCGGGTGAGAACGATGGCCTCGTTGAGGTCCTCTACTTCTCCAAGCTGCTTGTACCGAGCGCAGAGGTAGGTCGCGAGGTTGTTCAAAGACCCTGGCAGCTCGGTGTGCCCAGGGGAGAGAAGTCCCAGTGCTTCTCTGACGAGTACAATAGCCTCGTTGAGGTCTTCTACTCCCCAGAATTGCTTGTACCTAACGGAGAGATCACATGCGAGGCTGTTCAATGACCTCCATCGATCGGGGTGCCCTGGTGGGCGAAGGACCAGTGCATCTCGCGAAACAACAATGACGTCTTCAAGGTCCTTAATTTCCCTGAGCTGCTCGTGCCGAGTGGAGAGACAAACTCTGAGGGAGTGCAGAGAAAGTAACCGATGCGGGTGCTCTGGTGGGCAAAGCGCCAGCGCATCTCGGGCGAGAACAACAGCCTTGTTGAGGGTCCCCATTCCACCGACCTGCTTGTATCGATCACAGAGATGGAGCGAGAGCTGGATTAAACAGGAGGATCGCTGGGGGTGGCCAGGGGTGCAAAGGTGCAGTGCTATACGGTCAAGGGCGATCGCCTCATCGATGTAGCAAGTCTCACGTTCTTGCTCATACTTGACAGCAAGGGAATATGCCAATGAAAGTAGCTGTATAGCTATTGGGCACATCATTTCGTTGCCCTAAACGCTGACAAAAGTACCAAGTACCTTTGGGATCCATCTATGCCGACGGAACTTGATTCTAGATGGTGGCTTGGGAAAATGCTGGGATGTTGCGCATGGGCTGCGACCAAAAAGGCAATGATCGCACGGACTACATGAAGTCCTCCTCTACGCCGCGATGAGCTACTTTTCACCCTTGGAAGGACTCCTGCTTTACGTGGAAACATTGTGCTGGCAGACGAAGATATGAATGCGCGCTTAGAATCACGGAACGATGTGCGTGTTCGGCCCTGCAACTATTGTTAGAAACCCCATGTACTTCATTCTTCTCTCTGTACGCACCAAATGCAAGCTGGTCAAAGTTAAGCGCCGCCGTGGAAGGTTTGTGCCAAAACACAACTAGCGCGCCGTGTCGGGCAGACAGCGTGAGAATACTCCAACAGTGGGCACCATGTCCCAAGGAGCGACGACGAGTCAACGACCAAGAGTATGTACACATCAACAGCTTCGCCGCGTACTATGTACCACCTCTTTGACGCCATCGTCAACACGTATCTCATCCACCGCTGTGAAACAGTGAGTCCGATTCAGATGGGGACGGGGACCAGGTGAGAGATCTGGCGCGTCGTCGCACCCGTGTCACCGCAGGCATTGGCAGGCTGGAAGAACGGTTCAAAAATGAGATACAATCGCGCTACAGACGAAACATGGAGCTGTCGGAGATTGCAGCGGTAGTAATTGAGGCGACAAGAAACTTCACACTGGTTTGTCAATAGAATGATATATACATATTCTCATCACCACTTGATTGTCCTCGCTCCAATCGGAATCAAGTTACCACCTGGATTCCAGAACAAATTGGATAGCAGTTACATAGCGAGAAGCAATACAAAGAAGCACGACCAAAGAGGGTATAAAACTAGGCACCGATATGTATATACAGAATCCGTTGATCAAGCGGCACTTTCACCGACCTCATCGTCTTCCACAGCGCATACGCTGCACGAGTATGGTCCAGACGACCCGAGTCGTCCACTATCAGTTTATAAAACGCCGACGTAATCTTGTTCGTCTCCGCATCATCCACCGCCCACATCGTCCCAATGACGGAACGAAACCCGGCAAACTGCATCGCCGACACGAGATGTATGACTTCGTCCGGACTCTCCTCGTCTCCGACGGTCGTATGACACGCCGACAGATACGCAAATTCGGGGTTCTGCAAGTCGCACTGGATGATCCGTTGGATCGTAAAGTGTCCATCGTGGAATGCAAACGCAGACTCGAACGGCTGTTTCCGGTTCGGCAGTCCATGACAGGCAAGGTGGACCCACTCGTTCTTGCTGAGCTCTTCCGTGACCCTGGGAATACACGATTCTGGCCCCTCGAGGCGCGTGAACGTCGCAAGACTGTCGATGCATCGTCCTATATTGGCTAATTCGGTACTGACGGAAAGGAGTTCACTTTCCCCGGTGGCCTTTGCTTGACCGACACCAGGGAAGTACTTCCGATGTGTTGCTGAATTCGATGGATAGTGCTGTCGGGCACGAATGAGCGCGCTTAGGGTGGGGGTGTAAGATGGGATATAGAGCTGGGCCAGATCCAGTTGACCCTTCCTGTACGGGCCAGCAGCATGCAAGGGCAACACAGAGAACTCGGCGGTCGGACACCACCAGATGCGGGATTGGCGAGGATGTGTGGTCTTGAGGGAGTCCACGATGGGGGAAACGACCTGGTCCCAGAGTTCGCGCAAGAATACACCGAGCTCTCTTCCCACGTCCGATCTCTTTGCGAGCAAGATCAATTTGCGGAGTTTCGACGACAGGTTTCGAACATCGCCTTGTGTAACCAACAGCGGAATGTGGACAGGATCCCTGTCGGCAAAGACAACAAGCACATCGCAACTGTACCTGCTCGCATTCACGATGATGATGGGTCCACCACAGGATGCACGTTGGAGATCAGAGAAGAGTGACGGGAGAAGGAATCGTGAGAGACCAGGCAACTCGCGAATATCAGACACCACCCTTTGCAATTCCACGTTGAGACGGCACATTCAGTCGTGCTGGTCTGTACCAGGTGAATGAAGAGCATTTCGAATGAGTGAGGTCACACGCGTGAACTCATCTGCCAATGCCTTTCCCTCCGTGCCAGATGCGATGACACCGTCAAGTGGGGAACGAAGGCGAATGAGCTGACTCCAAAAGACACCCCTGCCTTGTTCAAGCAACTCGACTGCCTTGGTGGGAGACTGGTTGCGAAGACAGGCCGAGAATGCATCCACTGCGATCGATGACGTGAGGGCCTTGAGCACAGAAAGATGTTGTGGTAATGACGGGAGAGAAGCAAGGTGGTAAACAAGTAATTGAAGAGTTATTTCGTATGCGAGGAGTGTTGTGGGGTGGTGAAAATATTCAGCCGCATCAACCCATGCTTTCGCAGCAGACACACATCATCTGGAGACACGGTTTGCGAGACATGTTGGAGTTGGGCATAGAGACTGAATAGCTCCACTCAGTCCCCAGTCTCACCTAGCTGTGACAATTGGATAAAAGGGCACTGAGTAAGATTTATTAATGATGTTGAGTGACAATTGCCTTTACCTGCCAACATTGAATGGAGAGATAATGTGCAGTGTTTTTCAATGACATCAACCACCTTGGGTGCCCCAGTGGATGAAGCGCCAGTGCCCCTTGGCTGAGGACAATGGCTTCCTTGAGGTCCTCTATGCCTCCTACCTGTAAGATATTCACCTAACAGTCACTCAAAATGAATGATGCTAGTGAAAGGAATACTATTCCAAATGTGAGAAAATACACTTTACACTACTGACTACTTATATACAGCTGTACATGAGGTATGATGTCATAATGACATAGATATGATGTATGATCTGGAACATTCTAGAGTATGGAAGAAGGATTAAAATAGATTCTGACATTACCCCCTTTTCAAAGAGTATCACCCATGACACTGGGAGGGAATTTGAACATGGAATTATCAAATTTTTGATACTGTTTTCAAAACATTAGAAATTCTGAAGCAGTGAATAAAGAAGGGGAGGAAGGAAGAGAAGCTCGTGTACATATGGGACATTGGCAGGGAGGATCTGGTTTGTTTGAATCATAAATTGGGTGGAGTTGAAGCTTTTGTTTGGGTTGAAGAGCAGTTGGGTGTAATCAATGAAATTCCTTGATGGACTTTTGCATGTGATAATTTGTTTAAAGGTATCCATTCATTTTCTTTGGACAGAAATCCTTTCCAAGAGATGAGGTATTCAATTTTATTTTGTCTTTCTCTGGAAGCCAAAATTTTATCAATTTCCTGCTCTTCTTCTCCTTGAATGTTACGATCGCTACCCAAAGGCCCCTATTTTTCCCTATTTTTCCTTGCATTCTTAAATGCCTAGACAACACTCACAAGACATGTTGCTTGACTTGTCACTCCATGCTCTTTTTCATGTTATGTGACCTATGTCCAGACTCTCATCACATGATTCAGTCTAGACCATGACATCATTATGACATCATACCTCATGATATGCCTCATGTTATTCATTTCTGTGCTGTGCATGGCTATGCCACTGCCTTCACCTCATGCATCATCATGACTCACCTCATGTCTCATGCCCTATGCCCTTGCTTCTTATGATGCATGTCTTTCATTTCTGTCTGTCACATGCTCTATTCTTACTCATGGTCACTTACTGTACATGTGTTACACCTGGACCTAGTAGACGCAAGTGTAGACTTAAATTGCAGAGGTCAAGTGAAGCTCACTATGTCAAGTGTATTCCCAACTATAGGGACAAGGTCAAGGGTTTTCCCAACTGTAGGGGTGAGGGACAGAGGATGGAGGTGTTCCCTATTATAGGGACAAGGACTAAGGACGAGGGGTTTCCCAACTATAGGGACAAGGATGAAGGATGAGGACAAAGGTATCCCCCAACTATAGAGGCAAAGGAAGAAGGGATGCCCTAGGTGGATGTCCTAGTGGTGACTGAGGAAGGGCTGGAGTTGCCCAGATGAGGGAGATGAAGCTAGAGTGGTATTTTTGAGTAGAACTAGGTTGGGTTACAACTTCGTACTATGAGGGTATTTATACTCTAACTGTGGGAAAATGATGGAAGGTCATAGAATGTCAAAGAATTTAAGGGGATATGACAGCATTGGATGCAAGTGTAATCTAAATGATGAAGAAGGAGAAGGGTAGACATAAGGATGTGAAGGCATTGGGTGATGGAATAAGCATGAATATGAAGCAAGTGAAACATTGTAGAACATTATGGGATGATGGGGAGTAATTGTGAGAAGAGGAAAGATAAGCCCAAGGTAAAGTGTAAGGGAAAAAGATAGGGATGCCTGGTAGACCATAACAACATGCACTTCCTTTGGACTCTTACTATATGTAGTAGTTGTACTCACATGCACTGCTTGGTCTGTGCACTATCCTGTAGAGTATATAAAGGGGACCAGCTGCACCTTATAGCTGCAGTCTTGTCCTCTTGGAGAGTGTTACAATTCTTTTTCTCCATCGTGGTGTCCTTTTAGTCTCCATCCTTCATCCTCAACGTACTCTTCTCCTGGGGATCTTTTCTTACCATCACCTTCATTTTCTTCTCATCTTGAGCGGTCTTAGCGCAGACTTATACGTTGTCTAGTCTTCTTCTGTCATTAGTCATATCCTCTTACTCCTCTTTGTGACTTTGTCACATAGACAGCCTTTCTCCTCTGTAACTTCTCTAGTAGTTACTTAGTCATCCATTTTCCTTCACCTTCTATGAGGTTCAATGCTTGTGTGTCCCTCTAGATATATACCTAGCTGCCTATGTACTTGTACCTCATTCCTGACCTACGCAATCATCAGCATATTCTTGAGTCATCCTGGTACCTTCGTCAAGCCCCCCTTTAGTCCCAAAGTCTCCCCTTCGCGTGGGGATCCCTAGTGCCCTAAGTCCTCCATCGCTGTTCTTCAGAACTCCCTAACTTAGCGGAGCAAGTTGAGTTGAACCTCTTTATGAGTGTCCTCCTTGTGCAAGCTCTTTAGCCCTCGACTCGAAGTACACTCTTTGCGTATCAGAGAGCCCACCAACAGTCCTCTAGACTCCTTGACTCAATACTACTGTCTTAGCCCAGCTAGTGCTAGTCCGGTTAGCATTGGTTGTTTCACTAGGACAAGACTATACTTACCATTGCCAAGTCTAGCTAACTCTCCAACTCTTGAAGCACACCTTGTCGCTGCTACCCCTAGGACACTGCAATAGTAGGGTCTCATTGCTTCTTGTACTAGTCATCACTGAAGTGTTGCTCTCTTCATCAAATGTCTCCTATTGTCAAGCAAGAACCCTTGCCAGTAGTTGTCCCTCTTCATTGGGAAGAGTCAGACATCAAGAAGGAGGAAGAATCAGAGCTCTCTTTGCTTCCTACCCTTACCCCTAGCCCCTCGCTCCCTTCATATCGTAGCCCATCATTCGACCCAAACAATCAAGTAGTAGCAGTGAGATGTAGTAGTAGCTGGCACACCCCTTCACCACTGCCACCTTATCGCCCTTGACAGCACTGACTCGACTCCCCTTATTGGGCTCAGTTGCCACAGCGCTCACCAACTCCCTTGCCCTTCCCTGAGAACTGGGATCATGTCTGTCTCAACACACCCATCCCTTCCTTGTTCTTTTCCAACTCTGGATCTGATACCCTTGCTGATGGTTCAGTTCATGATCTCTGTCACTATTTGTCCCCTCAGAGGTTGATTGAATTATTGCAGAGGGAATTTGCCTTGGTCAGCATCAGGAGAATGAGTGAAGACTTGCTCAACAGATTGGAGACGCAAGAGAGAGAGTCCAGAACTGCTTACATGATCTACAGGGAGATCCCCTTCTTGGACATCTTGTTAATCCTCATTTACTCCCTCCTCGCCCTCACTGGTCAAGAGACCATAATGTTAGGCCTCCCCTCCTTCTTCATTCTTACCATACATCTCTCCACCCCATCCAATCTCTTCAGCGCCCTGACAGGTACTGTAGCCATGATCATAGAGCATAGTTTTATTCAATCAGAAACCTTACCTTTCCTGGTTATAAGTCCTGAATCAATTAGAGTTCATCCACCTCCTAGGCCTAGAACTCCTTTTCCATTTCCCGAGTCAGAGGACACTCTAGCCAACAAAGCACAGGAAGTTCAAAGTGTTTGCCACTCTTCTTGTCGTGCTACCTTCACTCCTTATTTTTTGCTTCACACTCATCCTAATCCCAGTCCCTTCCTTATCCCTCACATTCTAGCTGTTACAATCGCTGCCAAAGAGCCCCTATTTTTCCTACATTTTCTACGCCAAGTCTATACTCACTAGACATGTCGCTTGACTTGTCGCTCCTTGCTCTTTTTCGTGTCACGTGACTTATCACATGACGCATCACGTGACCTACATCCAGACCCGCATCACATGACTCAGTCTAGACTATGACATCATTATGATGTCATACCTCATGGTATGCCTCATGTTATTAATCCATGCTGTGCATGGCTATGCCACTGCCTTTGCCTCATGTATCATCCCATGACTCGCCTCATGTCTCCTCATGCCCTATGCCCTTGCTTCTTATGCCGCATGCCTTTCATCTCCGTCTGTCACATGCTCCGTTCTTATTCATAGTCGCTTACTGTACATGCGTTCCCTTCGGACTCTTACCTTAGATAGTAGTTGTACTCACATGCACTGCTTGGTCCGTGCGCCATCCTGTAAAGTATATAAAGAGGACCACCTGCGCCTTACAGCTGCAGTCTTGTCCTCTTGGAGAGCCCACCAGAGCAATCCACGACTCCTTGACTCCTTCTACTGTCTTAGCTTCGACTCAAGCTATTCGGTTAGCTTTGGTTGTTTCACTAGCTCCTTTCCTTCCTACCTCAGAAGATGATTCTGACGTGCATTAACTCTTATATCAGCTCTTTGGCCCTTACAAAAGTTATCCTATTCATCTTCATTTTACCCTTTATGTTCTTGAACGAAATCTTTAGCTCTCTGCTTAGGTTTCTTGTTCAAGTCATCACTCTTGTTCTAGTCACCCTCATTTACCTTGTCTACTGCCAAGTTCCTTTTGGTGAACTTTTAGTCTTGCAGGTTCATTTTTCATGCAACAACTTCTTACTTATTGTTGGCCACACTCTTGTTGCTTACATGCAAATTTCTGTCCCATGTCAGGAAGGTCCTACTGTAGAAGAACCTATTGTTTCTGAAACATCAGAACCTTCTGATCACCTCCCTTTCACCAATTCTACTCCCTTGGAGATAGCTGCAGATTGGGTTGGTCCTATTGACAAATCTGGCTGGGAAAATGATTCCTGGTCTGCACATAATCCCGAGTGGCACCCCTTTGTTCCTGAAGAACCTCCTCTTGATCCAGAAGCTGATAGTTGGCCTTCTGAGGTTCTTCCATTTGACACTCTTAGTTTCTATCACTTCGTGCATCACCCAGAATTTGCCAACCTAGCAGCAGACCTCATTCCTGAGAACATTCTCACAAGGATTGCCAATCATATCTTTGGTGACTGACACCAAAGGTACATTATCGAACAAGAGGACAGGCTAGTTGCTCTTGATAGGGTCACTCATAGTATTGCCTATCAACAGGAATATGCTGCCCTTGAGTTTGAAAGAGACGTCTTTCACTGCTGTCCTCATGGTATTTCTTTTGATCCTAACAAGATAGCCAATAGAATCCATCAAAGAGAACAGCTTTGTAGAGAATGAGCCACCACTTCTTTTCCAGAAATTCCTGAGTGGTTCTTTGCTGAACCTTTACCTACCATTACCAAAGAAGAAATCAACACCCTTTAGTTTTCTTTCAATATGGCAGATCCATCTCCTTCTAGTTTTTCTTCTTCTGCTTTCCTTGATCAACTTCTTGATGAAAAAGATCCCACACAATATCTTTCCATGATTACTACTCAGTTTGGTTTCATGTCTGGAAACATAGCCAAACCTACATCAGACCTTAACAAAGCAAATGCTGATCTTGAACAAGCCAATGTACAGATCCTGGCTAGTGCTTTGCCTGGCTCTTCTTCTGTAACTACCAGAATCTTGAAGAAGATTGAAGTCTTCATAGATCCTGGTAACTTCAATGGCGAAATGAAAAAGTTTGATGAATGGTGGGAAAAGATCACCATATGGCTTTCCATCAATCAAGATTCCATCATTCCCAGATCCTATGATGCCATTGTTGCAGTACTCTCATGCATGACTGGTACTCGTGCTGGTACCTTTGCATCTGCTCACTTACAACAAGGATATGACTATAAATGGTCAGCCTTGGAGAAAGATCTCCAAGAACATTTTCACCCTATTGCTTAACCCGATTGGGCATTATGAAAGCTGCAGAAGCTTAAGCAGACCAATAAAGTCCAAGTCTTTGACTTTGTTGAAGAATTCAAGAAGCTTTACAAAGAAGCTGCTATCAAAGATTCCGACGCCACTTACATCCTTGAAGGAAACATTCTTCCTGAGATCTGAAATGAGATTGTTCAATGTGGAGAACAAACTCGTAACCTTCAAGAATATCTTGACTTTGTCCTTGAAGTTGGACAAATCTTCAAAACACAGCATTTCTTGAATAAGCCTTCTGCTTTTGCCTCCTTTGAGCCTTTCCCTTTCCAACACCAATCGCACTGTGATCCTAATGCCATGGATGTCAATGCCATCTCTAAGAAACCATCATCCCCTTGCAAATGTCTACCAGCTGGATGTTACAACTGTGGTTCCTCCAGTCACATTGCCAAGAACTGCACTAACCCATCAACACAATGCCATGAATGTCACTGGTCTCATGGTGATCATAAGCCTTCTTGTTCCCGTTTTCATTGCAAGATCTGATCTCTTGATGAAATAAGCTCAGACTCTGCCAATGATGGTGGAGCTCACTATGTTCAAGGAATGATTTATAATATGAAAGAAGCCAAACAGGCTCACCAAAAACATGGATCCCCTTCTTCTTCTTCTGCTCTTGTTCCTTCCAATAAAGGAAAAGCCAAAGTGACTTGAATCATCTGGGTATTCAAGTTGCCAACACTTCATCTTGTTCCCTTTCTAATGACTCCTTTTCAAATCTAAATTATAGCTGAACAGGGTCTTCTGTTGAACAGAAGCTTGCCCAGGGCTTTGTTCTGGTGCTTGATTCTGTTCACACACCTTCTTCTATTGCTTTCATAGGAATTCCAGAACATGTTCAGATAAGATCCATTCATACTTGTGAAATAGTTCTCCCCATTGCTATTGCTTCTATCTGCCACCAAGATTACTTTATCAAAGCATCAGCACTTCTTGATAGCAGAGCCAATACTATATTTATTGACTGAACCTTTGCAACCAAGTATAAACTTCCCCTTATAGCCTTAGCTAAACCAGTTCCAGTTTACAATGCTGATGGCACTACCAACTCAGCTGGTTCCATCACACATCAAGCCGAAGTTATTCTTGACTTCCAAGGACACCAAGAACATACAATCACTGAAGTTACTGATTGATAAGCAGGAAGCGTTCCTCAAGTGATGGCCTACGAGTCTCACGAGGAGGACACTCACATAGAGGTTCTACTCCACTCGTGATGTCGGGAAGCTAAGGGCTTAGGTGGTCCTCAAGAGCGATCTAGGATGCCCATGCAAAGGGCTGACAGAAGAGCCCTGAAAGTAGGATGACTAAGGACTAAGAGGACAGAAGGCATTCTGTCAGAGGCACAGAGGGACTTTAGAGAACAGAGGTGACTCAAGAATACACTTGTATTGCATAGGTCAAGAATGAGGTACTAGTACAACGGCAGCGAGGTATATATCTAGAGAGATGTGTAAGCATGGAATCTTGTAGAAGGTGAAAGAAGAGGGATGACTAAGTAACTATGAGAGAAGTTACCAGGGAGAAAGCTGTCCATGTGAAGGAGTTGCAAAGAAGACTAAGAAGATATGACTAAGGAGGAAGATGACTAGAGAAAAGACATGTCCATCCAAAGACCACTCGAGATGATAAGGAAATGAAGATGATGATATGAAAGAATCCCAGGGATAAGAGAATGTTGGGGAAACAGGATAGAGACTAGAAGGATACCATGGTAGAGGAAAAGGATTGTGTAAGCGACCGCTAGATCCTATACAGGACTAGGGCCACCGATGAAGAAACTTGTGAGGGAAGTGGGCAAGAGTACTAGCGGGAAATCCCACAAGAACTTGACTAGAGTTCTTGGGGTGATGGGATTCAGGTTTATATATGATACATGTGTTTGTACATATTGACTACATGGTCTGTGCGCGTGTAGGCTAGAAGGTTCTAGACTATAGCGGAGATTAATGTGGCTATGCGAGGCTATGTAGAATGGAAGAGAAGTGAACGGGGATTAAAAGAATGAGGTGTGATGTCATGGTGACATCATAGGCCTAGACCAGGTCACGTGACTGGTCACGTGCTAGTCATCGAAGAAAAGTTCTAAGTCCCAAAAGATAAGACAGGTGCGATAAGATGTCCACAAAGGTTATGATAGGGGCTAAAGAGTGCGTTTGTAACACCACCCCCCGTTTAAGACTTGACTTCCAGGCGAGAAAAGATGTTGCATTCCACGGGCATCGGTTCGTAGGAGTTAAATAAGGAGTAAAAGGCTTTGGTCGTCATTCGTAAACACCGAGGGGCCGAGGGATGAGATGCGTAAAAGTCCGTTATGGCATCTTTGGCGTGTGATAAATTAGACTCTGGTTCCCACGTATGGTTGGAGTCGTCGTACCCCTTCCAATGAACCAGGAATTCCACCTTATTGCATTTAAGGCGCGAGTCCACTAAATAGTCAACTTCGTACTCGCTATCTCCTTCGTCTGTAACTACAAGAGGACCAGGGGTGACAAGGGGTTGTCCCGGCAGTGTCTCCCGATAGGGTTTGATGCATGATATATTAATTATGGGATGAATCTTCATGGAATATGGCAACCGGAGTTTGACCGCGTTGCTCCCGACTAAGTCCATGATAACGTAGGGGCCCAGCCACCTTTCTGTGAGCTTCTTAGAAGCACGAGGGAGTCTTAAATTAGATGTAGAGAGCCAGACCTGCTGGCCGATGGAGAAAGCGTGAGAAGCCGAGTGTTGTTTGTCGGCCTGTTGTTTCATGGCATCCTGTGCCTTTTTCATGGAGGTTTTGGCCTGATCAAAGGCCATGGAGAAATCGGATGCAAAGGTGTTGGCAGCTGGTGCTTTGCCTTTTGCGGGTTCAATGCCCATTCGGGGGGTTTACAAATGGGTCAAGGAGAAGGGTGTTCTATTGGTAGCTGATGCTACCTGGTTGTTGATTGCAAACTGGGCCAGGGTGAGCCACTGTGGCCAGTCTTCTTGCCTTTCGGCACAGAAAAGGCAGAGATATGTGGAGATCTCCCAATTCATGTGCTCGGTTTGTCTGTCGGTTTGAGGATGATATGCCGTGGACATTTTTAGGTCTATTTTAAGGACCTTTGCAAGTTCTTTCATGATGTCTGTGGTGAACTGCGGGCCGCAGTCTGACACTATTGTTTTAGGAAGCCCGTGGTGCTTCCACACGTTATCTCGGTATACAGTGGCTCAAAAAACTGTCCACATGTTTGCATGTTTTACATTAGTTACAACTAAACACAATAACCCTTAATCCTAGCCCTAAATGACAAGTGTATGGAATGAAGTATGTATGCTTGGCTTTCTATTGGCCCAAGAATCAAGTGATTTGGATGAGAATTGATAGAATAGCAGCCATTTGAAAATGACATGTCATGCGG
>JBBPNQ010000574.1:0-14494 GCA_038090975.1 Boletellus pseudochrysenteroides
GACGGCCGGCCCAGGATGACGTCCCTAGCGAGTATGAATGCGGTTTCTTCCCCCTCCGTCCTTGACGTCACTGCGGTAGAGTTTGTATGCGAGACGGGAGGGAGCCATTGGTGGTGGAACAGATCCGTGCCGTGGTTCTGGAACTAGACTCAACAAACCCCAACAAACAAAATGATGGATACACGTAAAAGATACACGCTAAAAAGATGGAGCAAGGCACGCCTTCATGATGAAAGTAGCAACAATATCACACGCGTGGGCGAGTACGGTATTGATAGAAGATCGCGAAAGGAAGGGGCCTGAAAACACACGCAACCACATGTCTCGATGAAAAGAAAGAAGCCCGTCGGTGTCCTAGCCGCCTATCTGGGGGAGCGGCAGGTGGGTGTGCGAACAAGACGGCGCGCTACTACACCCGAGGGTATGGAACCTCACATAACCGTCCTGGACAAGAGCCATGAATCGATGGCCCACTGTCGCCCATTATGGTGTTTTACCAAGGTTTCATCGATCTCGCTTGCGATTGGTTCACGATACTCGAGCATCTATCATCGTGAGAGCGGGACAGGGAGGGAGAACATGGTTCCGTATGGGAGCCAAGAAGAATGTATGCGATACGTCCTGAGATAAGGTGTTGATGGCGTCTGATGATGTAAGTTCGATAGGATGTCACTGCGACCGTTGACACGCCCCTCGAATCGATCAACAAGCATTGAACACGGCATACAGAATGCAGAAGTGACCACCATCGTGCGCGTATTTCTCCTAGAGGAAGGCGACACACGATCGCTAGCCACACACACCTGTTTAAGTAACATGCGCAGTCCTGCCTCGGCGGTACATCTGGAGAGAACAGGGCGCAAGCCCTCCATATCCGGACGCTGGGAAAACACTGGTGTGTGTGTGTGTGCAGACTGTGCATTTTTGCCCGGCAAGCTGGCGTAGTTCGGACGCGCTTACGGTCTCCCCGACGACCACGCACCTCCATTTCATACACACCGCGATAACGCTTACTGAAGAACTAGACCGCTCTCGATGCCTGCTGCGGGTTCATTCCTCGAGCGCGCTTCCATTAGTTGTTGTATATGAATTGGTTGTCATGTCCAAAACTTGGTATGTCGTTAAAGTGGCGTTTGATAACTGCAAGCATGGACAGATGAATGGACGCCTGGGAGAATCGAGGTCACCGCCTTTGCCTGGCTTCGGGGGATGACGTTGAAGGAAGAGAACGGGAAAACGGAAGGTCGTCCAACCCGCGGGACGCGTCCGAGTGGAGCTGACGGTGGAGCTATACAAATAAACAAACAGAGCGGTAGGGCGTCAGTAACTGCCAGTGACGGCGACCACAAAGAGCGCGGAACATGGACGTGGCTGGACCCCGGGTCCAGGTGCGGGGATAGAGAAAAAAAAGAAAAAGAAAAAAAAAGATTTGGTAACACCCCGGTGCGCGCGGCTTGTTTTGAATCCCAACGACGACGTCCTGTGGTGACGTCGAAAACGACGTCGGTGACAGCTGACAAGACGTGTTGCATCGTGCGCCAGCGACCTGGCACAGGTCCTCTCGCTTGCGCTCTCCCAGTTTGTTCCGGGGACTGTGGCAACGGTGGCGGGTCCATGGAGTCGGAGCGAAACTCGTCCCGAGGAACAACCATTGCTGGACCCACCCGAACTCCATGGCGATCAAGGCCTGTCATCTCCGTCGACTTCGGGCGTTTGAACCGCCTTTTTTGAGGTCGCGAGCTGAATTGTGCGATGAGGGCGTTGTCTCTGTCTCGCCCGCGGGCAACTCATGGCGACGGTCGCAGTGGGGTATGTAGAGGCGGCGCGTCATCCTCGAGTGGCGTCATGTTGGGCCATTTGGTTCGTAGGGGTGCCTTGGAATACACGGGCCAAGGGCGCGGAAGAAAAAGCTTGACGCGATCCAAGAGAATGAAGAAAAAGGAGGGAGGGAAGGAAGGAAAGAAAGAAAAAAAAATGCAGATGCCTGAACGTGAACCGCCTCGTCTCGTCTTTATCCTCGTTCGACTCATCGCCTCGTGAGCAGGGGGTGTCGCTATTATCTCGTCAACTGTGTCCACCTGACGTGGTCGGGTGGTCACGCCCACGGGTCACCTGTTCTTATCACCTCGCCTTCATTTTCACGTTCACGTTCGCGACGTGACCCTTGTGCGCGATGATCGTACGTATCTTCATTCACGTATGGCATGTCGAAGAACATTGGGACTGATATATCACACATGGGCAGCGCTGGCACACCCAAAGAATCCCAAAGAAGGCGACTCATGTGTCTTGAACACGTTTTCACGAAACAAGTCGTCTGGGGGTGGTCCTTGGGCTGCGGTGTTCATAACTGAATAGATCACAGGATCTGACGGAACTTGTCTGTAATTAACGTGCGTTCCTGTGACTTTACCCATGTTTTATCTCCCCAGGCTTGGTTTCTGCGCACGGATGACTGCTTGCTCGCACGGTGGTGCTTGCCCCGTGCATTTCACTGGCGTCGACCGTCAAACGTTCCCAAGCCCGTTCGACAAGGCTGAGAAGGCATCCAGGGTCGTGTATCATGTACACTATGATATTGTGTTCTGCAGAGTTGACGTGCCCATTCATTCTCATCCCTCAGACTCAAATGGCCATGGTTTCACTCCCTTCTTGGTTATGAGACGTTACCTTTGCGTGTCATCGCGTTTAGTCAGTCAAGCCCTTACGACCATCAGCTGTGCGAAGACACAAAAACAACCCTCTCTTCCTTCATGATCTCTCGTGAAATCAAGGCCTCCGTCGAGGGCGCTGGTATTATGCACTCTTGGACGTGCAGGCGGACCAAATCATTGATCGGTAGTGGAGCGAGAAAGTCACATAATGACCGATGCGCAGCTCGATCCAAGTACGTATTTTTCCAGCGCCCCGCAGTCCAACGCAAGTCCCCAGCTCATTTGCGCCGTGATTACTCTAGCACGGGGCCTCAGTGGAGATGAACGCGATGACACACAAAATTGACTATACTAGATAAGTAGCTACCCCCCTCATAGCCATGGTCGCGTTCGCTTACCCACTTGGACTCGATCGCTCCTCAACTGGTACACCCTTTCATACGGAGACTCGGTGTGCCCCCTTGGTTACGCTCATCAGGGATTCACGACATCGTCTACGTGGTCGACGAATACCGCCCGTCACGTTTTCGACCTCGGCAATGTCGAGCAGTGCATGCTCACGCCGTTTGCCCTATCTCGTATTTCACCTTCCCAAGTACCCCTTGTTCCAATGCAGCTCTCGCTGATCCATCGTGACTCCTCTCCGCTTTCGCCGCCTGATTCCCGCTCTTTGTCAAAAGCGAGATTCCAAGGCAGACTGGTCCAGACAAGGCCCGCGCTCACGAACGTATCTTTAGCTCTAACCGTACTCGAAATGATTCTGCGGACCTCAGGCACAGCATGCTATAATTTGCCTACCAAAGTTATCTAATCTCAATTGATTGTTCCCGCCCGACAAGGTCGGTTTGCCCGATAGGCTGTCCGTGCAGTTCACGGCAATCACGGCATATCAATCGAGATGAATTCTTGAGAACCCCATCACCAAGTTTCACGTCTAGCATAAATAGGTATAGTTCCTTTGTATTTTATATACGACCTATATGAGGGACGGTGGGGTTTCTGGACCTACCAGCTGCGAGGAAAGTTGATTGATTGATGAGTGGTCCCCCGATACTGTCGAGCTACCTAACAAGGTGTCTGAATCACGCTTGAAATATGTACACCCTGCACTCTTTCCGATCCTGGTTTACCTGCTGCTCGTGGTCTAGATCCTGTTGGGTGTACACACGCTATTGATAGAAGAGTGACATTTTCCGGGTTATGCAGTGCGCGTATGGGAGCTATCAAACACACGACTCCTTATCAAGTTTGAATCTCGACCGCCACACTGTACGGAAGTTGCGATCGGGAATCGTGTAGATAGCAAGCCGAGGATCACGGTGCATACGCACTAGTCAACGTTGGAAGCACCGTTGGACTCGGTACGAGCGAGTCGATAATTTTCCTCGACGCAAGGACGCCATCCGGAGCTATTGACAATCGTGGGTCGCAAACCACCCGCGTATCTGGATCGATGTTTCATTCAGCCAGTGTATAAATTCCCCGGCACAGCATGGTGGACGAATTCCTGATACCATCAAGTGATGGCATTACTGATTCGATGTGCGGTTGTACCCGATCCGTGTGCGGTATTATGTGTTCAAGTGGTCCCGTATTCGCTGTGGGAGCTTTTCACAAAAGGTACCAGATGATGGTATCAAATGCGAGTGTTCCCCCCCTTGGTGGGAAGGGCGCTGTTCAGCAGTGCTGGCGATCAGCGATGGAGACTGTCGACAAGGCATGTCGGCACCGTAACTGATCTTTAGACATGCGACGACGCTGGCAACGGGGGACTCTTGAAATTCCACATCCGTTTCTTTATTCCCAGCCACGTTTTTGGAATTGTGGAGTAGAGTCTACTACTTCAGGCGACAGGTTCAGGAGCGGTATTACGTCAGGCACGATGAGGTAACCAAACAGTCTGCCGTCTGTTCAAAGGCAAGTTTTCCAGCCTCACTTTTCTCGTACGGCGGTTTGTCTCAGCGCGGCTGCTAGCATACGCAGGGCAGCCTTTGCTGGGCCATGCAGAACAGATTCCACGCGTGTCAGATCAACGCACTGGAGGTCGCCGACGGTTGAGTCGTTGTCATTGACATTCTCAGCATGCTAACTGCTAATTGGTCTGGCTACCACAGTACCGCGTGACACGGCGTACAAAGTCACCCCCAATGGTTCTCTCACGAGAGCTTTGAGTTTGATGGGGCGCTTCCCCGCGAGTCTTGACCGTGGCGGGACTCCCGGTGCTATCGGGTGGGCGCGCAGCGCCTTGCTTGATGGACCCTGGCCATGTTCCCGCTGGGTATTTGCTCGATTCTCTCACACTTCCTTTCTCGGACACTTTCAATGTGTAGTCAGGACTCCGATGTCCATACATTGGTTTGAATCATCGCTCATCGCTTGTGCAGTGTCCGCAGCCACCTCACCCATCAGAAAAATGTGTTCCATAGAAACGCTGCAGGATACCATATCCATAATATGCATGGGAATCCTCCATTGCAACAGACTATAAAACTGGGAGTCGCCGTTCATACCATGCATCATTCCAACAACCAGCCTATTTCCAAGTTACTCAGCACACATGGCCGTCGAAGTCGTGGTGGGTCCCGCAGTGCGTCTGTCTTGGAACACTGAATGACGTCTGGCCGTATCAGACACCAAAGTCGACCCAAATCCTCGTCATTGGAGGTGGTCCAGCAGGTAGCTACGCTGCTGCTGCACTCGCCCAAGAAGGCTTCCAAGTCGTCCTTATTGAGGCCTCCAAGTTTCCAAGGTCGGTTGTCTCATTTTCTGTACACGTCACAGCACAGAGTTCTGACGTGCTGGCAAGGTACCACATAGGAGAAAGCATGCTGCCGTCCGTGCGCCCATTCTTGCGGTTCATTGGGGCGGAGGAAAAAGTCAAAGAATATGGATTTGCATTCAAGGTCGGTTTAGGATGCTACCTTTGGTCATTTATCAAGCTGATGGAGATATCGCAGCCTGGTGCAGCTGTGAAGCTGAACCAATACAAACGTGAAGGATGTAAGTACATCGCATCGGATGTCATAATAAGCTTTTAAATTAAAGCCTGCAGACACCGATTTTATCTCCCTCGACCCCAACAATGGTGCATGGAACGTCGTACGTAGACTGTGGATGCTTCAGGCTTTGCTTCAGACAAAGTTAACTCTCTCATAGGTCCGTTCAGAATTTGATGAGCTTCTCCTTCGCCACGCAGCTTCCTGTGGCGTACATGTGGTTGAAGAAACCCGAGTCACAGAGGTGCACTTTAGCAGCACTAACGAGAAACAACCGGTCGCGGCCTCATGGAAGAAGCCATCTGGGGAAACCGGCCGAGTAGAGTTTGAGTACTTGGTCGACGCGTCTGGCCGAAATGGCATCATGTCAACACGCTACCTCAATAACCGCAAATTCAACAAAAGTCTCAACAACGTTGCCTGCTGGGGATACTGGGAAAATGTTGGCAAATACATGCCCGGCACGAATCGGGAGAACGCTGTGTTCATAGAAGCTCTTGAAGGTAATGCTCAGCCGGCGAGTACATATATCTATACGTGCTCATGAGCGATACAGATGAGTCCGGATGGTCCTGGTTTATTCCCCTGCATGATGGATCCACGTCCGTCGGGATTGTCTTGGACCAAGATATCAGCATCAACAAGAAGCGTGCTGGCAGAGAGGCTGCCGGTGAGCGTGGCTATACCCTCCAGGAACATTACCTCGAAGAGCTGGGCCGGTCTCCTGGAGTCATGCAGCTCATCGGTGAAGGCCAACTGCGCAACAAGGACAAACCAGAAGGTGTCAAGGCTGCAAGCGACTTTAGTTATGCCGCATCGGCTTATGCTGGGCCAAATTACCGCATCGCTGGGGATGCCGGAGGTGCGCAGACTCGAAAATACGTAATTCCCTCGATCGTCCTAAACGTTTGACAGCATTTATCGATCCCTTCTTCTCTTCTGGAGTTCACTTGGCATTCACTGGAGGCCTGTCTGCGGCCATCACTATTGCTGCGTCTATCCGCGGAACTGCTACGGAGGAAGAAGCGCAGCGCTGGCATACATCCAAGGTTGGCGTGTCCTATACTCGGTGAGTGATTTTCTGCGAGCGGCGATGACAAGGCGTTCTTATATCCGTCGTCCAGATTCCTCTTCGTTGTGTTGGGAACGTACAAGCAAATCCGCAACCAGAGTGCCCCAGTGATGAGTGATGTCAACGAGGACAACTTCGATCGCGCATTCGACCTTCTCCGACCTGGTGGGTGAAACCATGCCTTGCGAGGTCTCTAGCTGATGCGCCAATGTCTCTTAGTCATTCAGGGTACCGCAGACGTCGGAAAGACTCTATCCGAGAATGAACTACAGGTAATGTCCCCAGACCTGCTGCAGTGGGAGCCCGTTTACTGACACATTAATAGAAAACCATGGACTTCTGCGGTCAATTGTTCGTCCCAGCTAACCCAGAGATGGATGCATCCGTCCGTTCGAAGTAGGTCCTATAAACTCAAATTCTTGTAGACTCGGTGTAACATGTTTTCTTGACAGACTGGACCCAGAACTTCTCTCCCCATCGGCACCAATCCTCCTCGATACCGATGTCAATCAAGTCACGGAAGATGAGGAGGCGAGATTCGTACTCAACAAAGTAAACGCGAGCAAACCGATTCGCTCGATGTACAGCGCCACGGCGCAGTTTGTTGACGAGGCGCACTATGGATTCAAAGCCGTGCTGGAACGTGGCAAACTTGGGCTTGTCGGGGGGGATGCCGCTTAGACAGACTAGATTCATAATTGCTCGCGTATGTATCCAATAGAGAAGAGTTGGCATGTGAAATACGTTTTCTCCCGGATGCTGTAATGTAAATACAGTGAAACGCACAACGGCTGGCTTGTTCAATTTTGAATCTGATGTGTGCTTTGAGCTCGGGATCAACTTAACCGTACCTGGAATCGGGGTCAGGTGCTGTTGGTTGATTGGCGTTTTAGCTGGCTTCCGCGATCATGTCGAGGCTGTACTACCCCGGGCCACACCCAGCCCTGACATCATGACGTCATATTGTCCATGACCTCTATCATGATCGTTTAGCCCATCACGGCACCGTAATGTTCATTCATCCATGACACGTCAGGAGTGGGAGTTCCTGGTCAGTATTGTGACGACGTTTGACAGAAGCCTTGGTCTCGCTCGCGGCGTTTTCTAATTCACCACTTGCACTGGCACGTTGGCACTGGCATGCTTTTTGTCTCTGCACCACACTGGAGAAGGCTTCCTGCCCTTACTCGTGACTCGGGCCTCACTGAGCATGGCGCTGCCAGTGCGGATCGCGATGATGATTACAGTCGTGGAAATATGAAGCCTTTCGTCGGAGCCATCTCGTTCTGGGCACTTTTGGCCCCTTGACGAGATACGCCGACTATCTTCACCATACTAGCAGAGGTAACTCGCTCAAATCCGGGGCTGGGCGCTAAGGCACGCTCACAGTGGTGCCTTCGCTAATGACAGGCCTTTACATACATGGGCGTACTGAATACGTCGTGGCAGACGTATGTTTTTATCACTCGTGTTTTCTAAAAAAAAGTTATAATGACTCCAGATGTGACTGATACAAATTTTACCAGCTGTGAGCACGTTAATCCATCGTTCCCTGCATCCGTCCCTGATGCTGTCGTAGGATTGGTGTCTCTTCGAGCTTAACTAGGTTTGAGGGTACGTTTACCATCTTTTTTCCAGTCGGATTAACGTTGTCGAAGGAGTCAGCTTGTTTTCTATTTCATTCATCTCGGGAGTTCACTATCACTAACCAACCAGCATGGCGCCGAGTGAACCCCAGACCACCACATTTTATCAAATCGCAATGCCAGATAAAGAAGCGGTCCGCGCAGTTCTGATGGGGGATCTGAATTGTTTCGCGACTTTGCATTGAGCGCTGCGTGGCATCAACCCCAATCATCCGATATCACGGGGACCCGTTCAACTGAACATCACTGATTACGAAGCAGATGACGATCCCGATCTGCTCACAATTAGGCTCACGCAGCCATTCTTTGGAAGTTGGGTGTTTTATCTTGCACACGACGGGATTGATCCTCCGTGTGTGAGTAGCGTATCGTCGGTCGCGGTCGATTTTTAGGGTCATCTTCTTCGCACTTTAAGCCGCGCGAGTTCAGATCACGAACAAGTCGTTTCAGATGACCGGATCGACCAAGCAATGTCAACTAAATTGGTGCGTGTATTCCTATTTTTTTTTTTCTTTTAGAGAAGGTGGTCAGCCAATCGAGAAAAAGATACTAACAAAATTCTATCAACGGCATCCTGCTGTGTAATCTCTGCTCTGGACTCGTTTTCTGCTGCGTCGTTCCGGAATCGGGATGGAGGGGACATGTTCAAGTCCAAGTTCGATACCTTAGGGACCGTGATCACGCTCATCCTTCGGTTCGTCCTCAGCGTCCGGGAGGTGTATGTGCGTGACTTCCGGGGCAGGCGTGAAAGCGACCTCGACACTGGGCTCGGTTATCTGCATAATCGCAGCCCGGATGGGGTGCTAGCATGTCTGCCATTGAGATCATGGGGGCCCGGAAAAACAGTGAATTGGAGGAAAACGGTGGGAGGAAACGGTAAGCGGGAATTCAGTACATTAGCGGTAGCGGCCCGGGCGGCCCGAGAGAGGCGGGATGTTTGCTCACGATCACTCAACCCTTCTTTTACTATCTTTTCCCATCCAGAATACCTTCAAGTTTACCGAGCGATCCAGAGCGGGGTCCACACCGAGTCGAGCGCAACGGCGCCAAAAATTCAATGGCAGACCTATCTGTGGTCTTCTTCCGTCTTATCCTCGTGTCTTCCTCCCACATTTCCTTCTAGGCTCCTAGCTCAAAAATGTACTGACCCCCGTGTCGGCGCTCCACAAACTCACACCAAGCTAAGTTGCGTCACCTGTTGAAACACGACTTAACCCCAGAAGGCTAGACAAGTTATGCTATTCTTTTGGAAGTTGAAGGTCACTACGTCACGAGTGGATTCTCAAAGTTACCACCTGATGACGTTCTAGAAGGTCTATGACTTTGCCTCGTTTCTGCGAATATGGTTAACTCAGGGAATACACCGCAGTACAATACAAGCCTGGGAACGGTGTGTTGCAACCGTATTGTGACCGATCAAGCAAGACGTGACTTATTCACTGCTACATGCCAATCCCGGCATGGCTCAGGTGACTTCGCCCAGGTGCAGAATACAGTTTCTGGGAAGCGTGTCTGCACGCATCAGGTTCTTTTTTTTTTGGGAGCGTGAAAACTCCATTTGCATGCATTGTTGTTCTTGACCACTATCAATCTCATACCAGTGCCTCCTTTCTGATCTGCTCCAACTTCCACGGTCTGTTATGTTGCGTGCATCCCACCTGCACGAATGAGGTGATACTGTGCATGAAATCAATGGGCGACCGAAACGCCGAGACAATCGATGTTTCTGTCTGCCTGGAATGCCCTTACATTGCAGGCGACCGAGGATCATCAATCAAGCTCATAGATCGGAACGTTATTGCATCCTCTATCTCCTGGCGTAGTCTGGGTACCTAAACGGGAAGTACTTCACAAAGTGACGAGGCACCATGGCGTTCGTTTCTCGGTTGCCGATCTATGATCATGATGCAGCCCTGGGACTATTCGCTTAAGATTTCGTGTCCTCCGGCGTGGAAAATGCGGCGGGGAAATGGTCTATAAAGCCCGTCCAATTGATCGATCTTCCCCCCAGTCTATCGAAAACAGTCGCATAGGTACCGGCACACCATCCATCCCCTCCTTGCAGTTCTGAACCGTGTTCGTTTGACTCAGGCTCTTCGACAAGATCTTAATTGGAACTTTCCCCTCTGCAATCATGTCCAGTGCCAAAGAAAGTACGCATGTCGCTGTTGCGCGGACGGTTCATCTCTAACTTGTTCCTCAGTCATCGCCTCGTTGAACATCCAGGTTAACGCCGACCTTGTTTCCCAGCTCGACGAGCACTTGGCTGTCGCCAACCAAGTCGAGGGCCTGGATACTTCGAAACTCACGCTTGTGTCTGTTGCTGCCAACATCCACGCCTTGTTCAACCCTGGCCCCAGTGGTAGTGGCCCATCTACCAAGGACGGTACCGGTGCATTCGTGGGCAGTCCGCGCCTTCCCTCCAATTTAACCGGTATATATCGTCTTGTGGTTGGAGAGGAGACGGTTGAGTTACTCCGGGTGGCTGAACCGATTTGGTCTGGAAAAGGGCGTCAGAGTGGGCTCACTGGAGCCTATACAATCACGTTCTGACCTCGGGAAAACGTATGACGAATACTATGCCCTACGGTGACTTTACCAGCCAGGAAATCCGTCAGTCACAGTGTAGTCTTAAGTATTGATGGTAGATAAACGCCAGCTTTTACATTGAACTAAGGTGGTTTGTTTAGATGACGATGCAAATGTTGCCAAGCACTTCAGTGGAGAGGCCAAGAGGACACGCGTTGTTAGTGACGGCGGCTTCAGATAAATCGATAACGGATGGTTGATAATCGATAATCGATCCTATTACTATCTTTGATTACCACTACACAAAACTCGTGGAACCGTACGGTGTTACTTCATGATTTGGCTTGACTCACTGAGCTCGGGACCCAGACTGCAAATCAAAATACCACTCTCACTTGACATGTATAGATGCACTCGGAGGTTGCAGGACAGCATCTTCCATTACCACTACCTCATCAATGGTCAACTCCAGAATGCCGCACTTGTAGGGGCCATGGGAGCCTTTCATCTGACTTCACGCAACTTGGTGATAAAGTTGGCCACGAGTGGGACACGTTGGGACTGATTTCGCAACGAGGCAGTGATACCACGGGAGGGATCCAATCTCGTATCCCGACAACTCCACACCATGACCATGATTCTCGTAAATCAGGGGCCTTCTCAGTCACAGCGACTGGGGTGCTACCATTTAGGGTTCAAGGGTGTGGACAACGAAAGAGACTCTGGGAACGAATGGTGAATATTCATATGGCGGCCGTGGAGCAGTGGGGTTGAGTGTGGAGTATGACCCCTCGGCACTTGAGCTACAAGTCTCGAGCCCGTCCCCCAAAACACGAGGTCCCCGTTTCGGGTAAACTGTAAATGCACATAAGGGCTAAATCGGTTGAACGGAATGGCCAAAGATCTCTCCAGTACTATGAGATGTAGTCCGGATGAAGTAAATTACATACCGCCTTTCAAGGGAGCTTTTTGCTGTCTTGAGTGTGTGAGCGCGCGGAGCCGCTGAGCCTCGTGCACCCGGCCGGTGAATGAACGAGTATGCAATGCTGGCGTGCGATAGTTCCAGAAAACAAAAAAGGGTAAGCATTGTTCGGTGTGTCATCTTTCCAGAAACTAGTTGTTGCGGGGGCCTGTTCTTTGTGCCCCGTCACTCGAAAAGGGAAACTTGAAGATCGAGGGTACAAAAATACCCTTCCCTTCGAAAATTTTAGCAGGGTCACCTTACCTTCCTAAAACGTCCTAGTAGAACGCAACCTACGTATCGACGAAACTGGTCAGAAAGATAAGGACTTGCACTGATGCCTGATACTTGTGGTCACAGTGGAGTCGGATGCACGTGAACCCGCTGGAGTGGGAGTAAAGAAAGAACTACATACCGTCAACGTTGGTTACACATTGCTGGCACCCTTGAAACTCTGTTGCTGCTTCAAATATCAATTTTATATGATCCGTAGTTAGGATATTTCTTATTTCATTGTTTTCTAACTCACTCAACTCAACCATGCAGGTCTCAGCCAGCTAGTATGACGAGTGAGTACTTTATTATTATCCTATTTTATTACATCGCAGTGCTGGTGGCAGCGCTTGTTGAAGTGACCACAGCTCTGATTGAGATCATTTCGCACTGTCCTGCACACTTCGAGCACTGTGTGGCACCACCCCCATTCCGTTCGGAGATCCTTACTGATTAGGCAGTGGATTATAATCTCGATCTGCTTGCGGATTTGGCTCATGCCTCAGGAATTCACAGGTCCGCTGTGGAAGCGAGCAAAGTTGGCCGGACAGACTACCCGCGTGTGAGGAAGACTGCAAGAAAACGATACTTTTGGATGGCGGAAGCAGTCATATGGTGCGTAGGCGTGGAAATAACCTGGTCCCAAGAGTGATAAAAACTCGGCGACGTTCTCCCTCAGAATTAGGCCATTCTGACCACTCCCGACGAAGTCTCTGTATTCCCTGTCTGCTACCATCCTGGCTATGGCACAACCCTATCTAGTCGTTGGTCTCGAAGGCACGGGCACCCATCCCCGTCTGGAGATCAGTGACCTTCAAAACAACCGCATTCAGTTTTCCCTCTTCGTTCGGGCCTTGAGGAATGTTATGAACAAGAATCCTGACGAACCGGACAGTTGGTGGCAGCTGGGTAAGCACTTAAGGATGTTGAGTTACTCACCGCTTACCGCTCCCCCAGGGTCACTTCATGGAAAACCCTATGAACGGTGGAGGTAAGTTGCCGTGCGCGTATACATAACATTGCGTAACTGAGCACTTGCAGTGGTGATCCAGGCGGGTCGCTGAATTCTGCCAGTACTGCATTTGGGGGTAAATATTGTTTCTTTATTGCAAGTGCTACTGACGAAACATATATCTGAAGGCTACTGTTACCATTCCGGTATGTATCACTTTGGCGAGTATTCTTTCCATTCATGCTGACATTTCACACAGCGGTCCTGTCACCGACCTGGCACCGTGTGGTGATGCTGTTGGTCGAGGCGAGTCATGGTTTCCTCTCACCATCAGCTCAATTTGACACATTTTGAGTAGCAAGTCATAGTCAGGGAAGCGATTAATATCGCATCCAACCTCCCAGACAGCGTTCCGGCTGACACAAAAGAAGAATGGGTAAAAGAAGCAAAGAAACTCCGTTTCCCGTAAGTTTCTGTCTAACATGCAAGACACGGTGACACCAAATGAAACAAATTTTCAAGGTTCTGGGATTGGACTAACGAAACGACCGAGGAAGGCGTCCCGGTGATTTTGCAAGTACCCATAATTAAAATCGAGAATCCTGGTGGTCCAGAGGATGACGAGGTTCCTAATCCTCTAAATCACTATCAATACCCTGACAATCGCAAACCGGACAAAATTTCCCCCGGTAATTGGCCGCGGACCTATCGCTGGCCAGACAATGAGGGTCCGCATCCACTGAAAGAGAACTATGCTGAAGCACAAAAGTAAGCCATACAATTGCATAAGTTTCCCCCAGAAGTTTGATGTTAAATTCTCAGGTTATTTGGGGGGAACACTGGCGGTTCTGTTCGTGGCCTTAGGGCAAAGGTCGCTGGATTATTCAAGTATCCCCTAAAGTTAGAGCCCGAAGAGTCTGATTATACCGCAAACCTGTATGTCGAGTGTGTTGTCGAGGAGACAGCTACTAAACGGCATGCTTAGATGGGGTCGTTTTTCAAACTATGGCTCAGGAAGAGTCTACCTTCCTCCAAAGTACGAGTTGGATGGAGGTATACGCATGATACTTTTCTTGTTGCTTCAAAGTTAACGACTTGCCTAGCACCGCTTGAGGAACCCCATGGCGCAGTCCATTACAACGCTGGAGGGAAAAATGGAGCGATGGTATGCATATATTGGACCCCTTTCTACTCTAGCTTATATTAAATGCACGACAGTCGTCACTTGATTATGGAGGTAATGTCAATACTAATTATTTATGGTGTTCGACTTGACAATACTTGCAGGCTTTGATCCTATTTTTTACTTGCATCACTGCATGGTGGATCGTATCTACGCATTTTGGGAGTATGTCTATCCCGATTATTGGATTGGCACTCGGGGTTGGAAAAATAAAGATGGCGAGTTCAC
>JBBPNQ010000575.1:0-14492 GCA_038090975.1 Boletellus pseudochrysenteroides
GGGAAAGAAATTACCCACTTCTAAAATCGAAAGACTGTTACACATGTACAACGTAGACGGCACACAAAATTCCGCCGGAATCACCACCCACAAGGCGGAACTGATAATAGAATACCAAGGACATCAGGAGCGAGTAATCACTGAAGTCACCAACCTGGGATGTAACAACCTAATCCTAGGGCATATGTGGCTCCAGAAGCACAACCCTGAAATAGACTGGATGAAGGGCACAGTGAAAATGACACGATGCCCTAAAATGTGTTACCTCCTGTCCGACAGAGCTATGTTCCTACGGTCTCTAGAAGAACAGGAGTTAAACAATGCACCATACGCCTATGCTAAAATAAAGGCACTAGAAAAGAAGCAGCCAACAGCCAACCTTTCCCTTAAAGGGCAAATCCTGAAGGAGTATCACGAATTCCTAGAAGTCTTCTCCAAGAAAGTCTCAGAGCGCCTCCCTTTGAGGAAGCCCTGGGACCACGCAATTGATCTCAAAGAAGGATTTGTACCCAAGAAAGGAAGGGTCTTCCCACTATCAGTAGAAGAACAAAAGGAGGTCTCTGAGTTTGTGAACAAGCAATTATGAAAGGGTTACATCCATCCCTCAAAGTCCCCACAAACGTCACCTGTTTTCTTTGTGCCCAAAAAGGACAGCAAAAAGCGAATGATCCAAGATTACCATTACCTAAATGAGTGGACAGTCAAGAACAATTATCCCCTTCTGCTGATCTCTCAACTAGTGGACAAAGTCAAAGGATCAACATGGTTCACCAAGATCAACCTACAGTGGGGATACAATAATATCAGAGTCAAAGAGGGAGACGAATGGAAAGGGGCCTTTGTCTGCCACCAAGGAAGTTTTGAACCCACGGTCATGTTCTTTGGGCAGTGCAACTCACCTGTTATGATCACTACCTGAAAGCCCCTATTTTTCCTATATTTCTAACACTAAGACTACACTCACAAGACATGTTGCTTGACTTGTTGCTCCATGATCTTTTTCGTGTCACGTGACTTATCACATGACGCATCACATGACCTATGTCCAGACCCTCATCACATGACTCAGTCTAGACCATGACATCATTACAACATCATACCTCATGGTACACCTCATGCTATTAATCTCCATGCTGTGCATGGCTATGCCACTGCCTTTGCCTCATGCATCACCTCATGACTTGCCTCATGTCTCCTCATGCCCTATGCCCTCACTTCTTATGCCACATGCCTTTCATCTCCATCTGTCACATGCTCTATTCTTACTCATAGCTGCTTACTATACATGTGCTCCCTTCAGACTCTTACTATACATAGTAGTTGTACTCACACACACTGCTTGGTCCGTGTGCTATCCTGTAGAGTATATAAAGGGGGACACCTGCGCCTTACAGCTACAGTCTTGTCCTCTTGGAGAGCCCACCAGAGCACCTCCTTGACTCCTTGACTCAATACTACTGTCTTAGACAGCTAGAGCTAGTCTGGTTAGCTTTGGTTGTTTCACTAGGACAAGACTTTACTTACTGTCGCCGAGTCTAGCTAACTCCCCAACTCTCAAATGTACCTTGTCGCCGTTACCCTTGGACACCGCACTAGTAGGATTTTACTTGCTCTCATTCTAGTCATCACTGAAGAGATGTTCTCTTCAAGTGTCTTTTGTTAAGCAAGAATCCTCACCAGTTGTTGTCCCTCTTCATTGGGAAGAGTTGGACATCAAGAAGGAAGAAGGATCTGAGCTCTCCTCCCTTCCATTCCTTACGCCTAGCCCTTCTCTCCCATCGTACCATAGCCCCTTGTTCAACTCGAACGACCAAGTAGTACCAGAGAGATGTAGTACTAGCTGGAGGACCCCATCACCACCACCTCCTTACTGCCCTCGCCAGCACTGCTTAGACTCCCTTTACTGGGCTCAGTCACTGGCTCGCTCACTGACCCCCTTGCAGTTTCCTGAGAACTGGAACCAAATCCGTCTCAACACCCCTATCCCCTCATCCTCTTACCCTGGATCTGACACAGTTATTGACAATCCAGTGCACAATCTCCATCGCCTATTCATCCCCTCAGAGGTTGACTGAATTATTGCAGAAGGAATTCTGCTTGGTCAGCATCAGCAGGAGGAGAACAGACGAGCTCAACGCATTAGAGAGGCAAGAGACAGAGTCCAGGAACGCTTACATGATCTACAGGCTGATCCTGCTCTTGGACATATTGTTAATCCTGACCTTCTCCCTCCTCTCCCTCACTGGACAAGACAGCATCGGATTAGGCCTCCTCTGCTTCTGCAACCTTACCACACATCTCTCTGCCCCCTCAGATCTCTTCAGGGACCTGACTGTTACACTAGCACTTATCGTCAATAGAACTCTTGTATCAGAAAATCCTTTTCCTTCACCACCTGAATCTATTCAAGTTCTTCCTCCCAGACCAGCTACTCCTTTCCCGTTCCACGAATCAGAAGAAACTCTTCTTAACAAAGAAGTACGAAGCCTTCCTCGCCCTTGAAACTTCAGGCCTCGTTCTTCATTCCCTTGCCCTCCTCCCAGAACCTTTCTTATTCCTTGCATCACAGCTCCTATCCCTTCCTCGGAAGACGAATCTGCTGCAAACTAATTCTCCATTCTCCATTTACCATTCTCCTATCCTCTATGTTCTTGAATGAAATCTTTAGCTCTTTGCTTAAGTTCCTCAATCAAATCATCGCATTCATTCTAATCACTATTGTTTACCTTGTCCACCACCAAGTTCCTTTCGGTGAACCTCTAGTATTCCAAGTTCACTACTCTCACAACAACTTCTCATTAGTTGTTGGACATGCTCTAGTCGCTTACGCTCCCACTCCCGTTGTTGTTCCATGCCAGGAAGGTCCTGCTGTTGCAATACCTATTGACCCCAAGACATCAGAATCTTCCAATCACCTTCCCTTTGCCGATTTCACCCCCAAGGAGATAGCCGCAGATTAGGCTGGTCCCATTGATGAATCAGGTTGGGACAACGATTCTTGGTCTGCTCATAACCCTGAGTGGCACCCCTTCATTCCCAAAGAATCTGCACTTGATCCCAAAGCTGATACTTGGCCCTCAGAATTACCATTTGACAACATCACATTTCGTCAACTAATCAATCATTCAGAGTTTGCCAACTTTGTGTTCGAACTCATCCCCGAGGACATTCTTTCAGAAATAGCCACCCAAACCTTTGGATACCACTATACCCTCTACCACATTGACCAGTCTCGTAGGCTTTATGCCCTTGAGCTAGTCACTGCTCGAATCTCTTACCTTCAGCAACTCGCTGCTGAAGAGCATTTCCAGGAAAACATCCAAATCTATCACTGCTGCCCTCATGGAGTTTCTCTAGATCCTTATGTAATTGCTGAGAAAGTTTTCCAAAGAGACTGTCTTTGTAGAGAACGAGCCACCACTTCTTTTCCTGAGATTCCTGAGTGGTTCTTCGCTGAACCTTTACCTATTATTACTGAAGAAGAAATCGATTCTCTCTAGTTCTTTTTCATCATGACAGATCCGTCTTCTACTACCTTTTCCTCTACTTCCTTTCTTCATGATATTCTCAAAGAGAAAGATCCCTCTGCCCAATGGTCTATGATAGCTACACAGTTTGGTTTTCTGTCTGGAAATATAGCAAGCCTTACTCAAGATCTTGCAAATGCCAACAAAGATCTTGAGCAAGCTAATGCTCAATTGATGGCTGCCTCATTGCCTGGCCCATCCTCAGTCTCTACCAAAATCTCAAAGAAGATTGAAGTCTTCATAGATCCTGGTAATTTCAATGGCAAAATCAAGAAGTTTGACAAATGGTGGGAAAAGATTACCATCTGGCTCTTGATTAATCAAGACTCCATCATTCCCAAATCTTATGATGCCATTGTCGCCATACTTTCCTGCATGACTGGTACTCATGCCAGTATCTTTGCATCCACCTGCTTACAACAAGAATGTGATTATGAATGGATAACCTTAGAGAAAGATCTCAAGGAACATTTCTGTCCTGTTGCAAAACCAGACTAGGCATATCAAAAGCTGCAGAAGCTTAAACAGACCAACAAAGTCCGCATTTTCGACTTCTTTGAAGAATTCAAGAAGCTTACTAAAGAAGCTGCTATTGAAGAATCTCACGCTGCTTACATCCTGGAAAGCAATATTCTCCCCAAAATCTGGAATGAAATCATTCGCCACAGAGAACGAACTCATAGCTTCCAAGATTACCTTGAATCCATCCTTGATGTTGGACAGATCTTCGAAACACAGCGCTTCCTGAATAAACCTGCCACTTTTGTTCCCTTTGAATCATCCTCTGCTTGCTTCCACTCTCAAAGAGACCCTAACACAATGGACGTTGATGCCATCTCAAAGAAACCATTCTCTTCCCACAAACATCCACCAGCTGGATGTTATAATTGTGGTTCTTCTGATCACATTGCCAAGAACTGCACGAAACTGTCAACATGATGCCGTGAATGTCACTGGTCTCGTGGTGATCATAAATCTTCTTGTTCCTGTTTTCGTTGCAAGATCCGATCTCTTGATGAATCTAGCTCAGACTCTGCTGATGATGGTGGTGCCCGCTACATTCAAGGAATGATTTATAATATGAAAGAAGCCAAACAGGCTCGCCAAAAACATGGATCCTCGTCTTCTTCTCTTGTTCCTTCCAATAAGGGAAAAGCCAGAGCAACTTAAATCATCTGGGTATTCAAGTTGCCGACGCTTCATCTTGTTCCCTTTCCAGTGACTCCTCTTCAAATCTAAATTATAGCTGAACAGGGTCTTCTGTTGAACAGAAGCCTGGCCAGGGCTTCATACTGGTGCTTGATTCTGTTCACACACCTTCCTCTATTGCCTCCATAGGAATCCCAGAACATGCACGGATAAGATCCGTACATACTCATGAAATAGTTCTTCCCATTGCTATTGCCCCCATGCGCCATTGTGACTGCTTCATTAAAGCATCCGCACTTCTTGATGGCAGAGCCAATACTATATTTATTGACCGAACCTTTGCAAACAAGAACAAACTTCCCCTTATAGCCTTAGCCAAACCAGTTCCAGTTTATAATGCTGATGGTACTACCAACTCCGCTGGTTCTATCACGCATCAAGCCAAAGTTATTCTTGATTTCCAAGGACACCGAGAATGTACAATCACAGAAGTCACTGATCTTGGAAAGGATCAGATGATACTCAGTTATATGTAGCTCAAGAACCATAATCCAGAAATAGACTGGTCTACTGGAAAAGTCCATATGACTAGATGTTCCTGGTTATGTAAATCACTTCATGGCCAATCCGCATTTGCTCACCAGATTGAATCTGATGAATGAGATGCACTACATCATTATCATTGAATCAAGACAGCCACGATGCCTCTGTCTAAAGTTGATCCTAAACCCAAGGTTCTCATTCCTAGAGAATACCACAAATACTTGAAGGTCTTCTTTAAGAAAGAATCCGAATGCATGCCTGTTAAGAAACCATGGGATCATGCAATTGATCTCAAAGATACCTTCGTTCCAAAGAAAGGTCAACTAATACCTTTGTCCTCCGATGAACAGAAAGAAGTTTCTGATTTTGTTGGTGACCAACTAAAGAAAGGTTATATTCGCCCTTCCAAATCTGAACAAACATCTCCCGTATTCTTTGTCCCCAAGAAAGATGGTCATAAATGAATGGTACAGGATTATCGATATCTCAACGAGCATACAGTTAAGAACAACTATCCGTTACCATTGATCTCACAGCTTGTAGACAAGCTCAAAGGTTCAAAATGGTTTACCAAGATAGATCTTCACTGGGGATATAACAATATCCACATCAAAGAAGGTGACGAATGGAAAGCTGCCTTCGTCTGCCACCAAGGTTCTTTTGAACCCACAGTCATGTTCTTTGGTCTATGCAATTCCCCTTCCACATTCCAAACCATGATGAATGAGATCTTTGCTGATATGGATAATATTGTTGTCATCTATATTGATGACATCATGATTTTTATGAAATCTCCTGATCTCAAAGATCATGACAGAATAGTCAAAGAAGTCCTTCATCGTCTTGAAGAACATGATTTATTTGCAAAACCAGAAAAGTGCACCTTTCGTGTTCAAGAAGTAGAATTCCTTGGCATGATTGTATCTTGTGATGGGATTAAGATGGATAATTTAGCCTGCTCCCACAAATGTCAAAGGTGTCAGATCTTTTCTTGGTCTCACAAATTTCTACCAAAGATTCATCAAGGACTACGTTCAGATAGTTCATCCCTTAACAGATCTTACTCAAAAGGACATCCCTTTCACATGGTCTGAAAGACAACAGAATGCCTTCTCTGACTTAAAGAATTGTTTCACCACTGCCCCGATTCTCGCCTACCTTGACATTGATCGTCACTTCCACCTTGAAACAGATGCTTCTGACTTTGCCACCAGTGCAATGTTATCCATTGAACAAGATGACAAATGGCATCCTGTTGCCTTTTCGTCTCATTCTATAACTCCAGAAGAATGCAATTATCCTGTTGCTGACAAAGAATTACTCTCAGTCATCGAAAGTCTAGAACAATGGCATCATTACCTAGAAGGTACTCATCATGAATTTGAAATCTGGAATGATCATGCAAACCTTCAATGGTTTATGAAACAACAAGACCTAAATCATTGTTAAGCTCAATGAGCACAATACTTGACTTGTTTCAATTTCAAATGGATTCATAAACCTGGTACTTCTATGGGTAAAGCTGATGCCCTCTCTCGTTGTGAAGATCACACAATTAGTATGGAAAACAATAACAAACAAGTTCTCGTAATTCCTTCCTTGCAGATTGCTACTCTCGATAAAGTTCTCATTTCTACTGACTCCAACATCTTATGTGATAAGATTTGTCTTGCCATGACCAAACTCATGGAATCTGATGTCTCACATCTCAAAGAACTTCACAGCATTGAATCTGCTGATGATCTTCTACTTCATGACTCTACTGGAAAGATCTACATTCCTGATGATCAAGGTCTTAGAATGGAACTCTTACAACTCCATCATGACACACCCATCGCTGGTCATCCTGGTTTTGATAAAACCTTGGATCTTCTCCAATGTTCTTACATGTGGCCTGGCATGTCCACATTTACTAAAGATTACATTTCCCACTGTGATTGTTGCCAACACTTCAAGGGATCTAATCAAGCTCCTTCTGGAAAGCTCATTCCGCTTCCTATCCCCGAAGCTCTGTGGATAGAAATCTCCGTGGATTTCACCACAGATCTTCCACTTTCCAATGGTTTTGATTCTATTCTTGTTGTCGTTGATCACTTCTCCAAAGAAGTCGAATTCATCCCTTGCAACAAAACAGCTACTGCAATGGATACCACTCGTCTATTCTTAAACAATGTTTGGAAAATACATGGGTTACCTCAGAGTATTGTCTCTGACAGTGGCCCCCAATTTGCTTTGCAAGTTATGCAAGAGTTGTGCAAACAACTTGGTATTTGTTCAAAGATGTTGACAGCATTTCATCCACAAACAGATGGACAAACCGAACACATGAATCGAGATCTTCAACAATATCTTTGTCTCTTCACATCTGAACAACAGACTAAATGGGTAGATTGGTTACCTATTGCACAATTCTCCTATAACACTAAGAAACAAGCTTCAACTCAAAAATCTCCTTTTGAAATCACATGGTCTTACACACCTCACATGGGTTTTGAACCTCGAAGTTCTAAAGCACCCTCTGCTGATCAATTTGCGCTTGACATGCAGAAAACCCTTGCTCAAACTAAAGAATCTCTTGCCAAAGCTCAGGCTCATATGAAAGTGCAAGCAGATAAACATCGCTCTGCTTCTCCAGATTATTCTGTTGGAAATAAAGTTTGGCTTTCTACAAATAACCTTCGCTTAACTTGAGCTTCTTGCAAGTTATCAGAAAGATGGCTTGGACTGTATGAAATCATTCAGCTTGTTGGGAAAAACGCAGTTAAACTCCATCTCCCACACTCTATGCACATTCATCCTGTTGTTAACATTTCCAGAGTTTGTCCTTATAAAGAACGACTTGACAGACAGCCTAGCTTCCGTCCTGGACCTGTAAATGTCACCGAAGATCGAGATGTTGAATATGAAGTCAACTACATAGTTGACTCTCATTTCAAACGCCGATGGCTTGAATACCTTGTTCACTGGAAAAGCTATACTAATGAAGACTGCACTTGGGAACCTCTTAGCAATCTTACTGGTTCTCCCCTTGCCATTAAAGACTTTCATTGCCTTCATCCATCTGCACCACGTTGCATTCGTCTTGCACAAGCAGATTTCCTTGCCTCTTTCACTGACTTTGGACAACCGATTGTCAAGACACGTCCTCATAAACGACCCTTTAATCGCCTGGAAGTCGATCTCTAGAAGGGGGGTAATGTTACAATCGCTACCTGAAAGCCCCTATTTTTCCTATATTTCTAACACTAAGACTACACTCACAAGACATGTTGCTTGACTTGTTGCTCCATGATCTTTTTCATGTCACATGACTTATCACATGACGCATCACATGACCTATATCCAGACCCTCATCACATGATTCAGTCTAGGCCATGACATCATTATGATGTCATACCTCATGGTACGCCTCATGCTATTAATCTCTGTGCTATGCATGGCTATGCCACTGCCTTTGCCTCATGCATCACCTCATGACTTGCCTCATGTCTCCTCATGCCCTATGCCCTTGCTTCTTATGCCACATGCCTTTCATCTCTGTCTGTCACATGCTCTATTCTTACTCATAGCTGCTTACTATACATGTGCTCCCTTTGGACTCTTACTATATGTAGTAGTTGTACTCACATGCACTGCTTGGTCCGTGTGCTGTCCTGTAGAGTATATAAAGGGGGATACCTGCACCTTACAGCTGCAGTCTTGTCCTCTTGGAGAGCCCACCAGAGCACCTCCTCAACTCCTTGACTCAATACTACTGTCTTAGACAGCTAGAGCTAGTCCAGTTAGCTTTGGTTGTTTCATCACCTTCCATGCTTCAGACTATGATGAACGAGATCTATGCCAATATGGATGCTTACATTGTCATCTACATTGACGATATAATGATCTCTACTTCTGGCACCAAGGAGGAACACGTGGAAGTGGTAAAAGAGGTATTAAGACGCCTTCAGGAAAATGACCTATTCGCCAAACCAGAAAAGTGTTCCTTCTTCACCAAAGAAGTAGAATTCCTAGGGATGATCGTCTCCCAAGAAGGAATCAAGATAGAACAAGATAAGGTTAAGGCAATCCTGGAATGGCCCATGCCTCATAATGTCAGAGGGGTTAGAAGTTTCCTCGGACTGGCCAACTTCTATCGAAGGTTCATACAAGACTTCTCCAAGATAAGCTGCCCCCTAAACGATCTGACAAAGAAGGACCAACCATGGGTATGGTCAGAAAAGGAGAACACCACCTTTGAATACCTGAAATGAAGGTTCACCACAGCACCGGTCCTTGCTTACCTTGATAACAACCAAAAATTCCGGCTAGAAACAGACACCTCGGACTTTGCCACAGGTGGTGTGTTATCAATCGAGAAGGAAGGAAAGTGGCACCCAGTGGCCTTTTTCTCCCATGCAATGATGCTGGAACAACGGAATTACCCCATCACGGACAAGGAAATGTTGGTGATAATCCTTGCATTAGAACAGTGGCACCACTACCTCGAAGGGGCCAAATTCCAGTTTGAAATTTGGACAGACCATGCAAACTTACAGTATTTCATGGTCAAACAAGACCTCAATCGGAGACAGGCCAGATGGGCCCAATATTTATCCTGATTTGACTATTTACTAGTAAAAAAGCCCAGTTCCTCCATGGGAAAGGCAGACACACTCTCACACCAAGAAGATCATGCTATCGGCATTGAACAAGACAACATGCAGGTTCAGATCCTTCCAGCCAAAAGGATCCAAGGGGCTAACATCACATGAGTCCATGGAGGCAAGGAGTAAATCCTGAAACGTGTGAAAGAGGCCCAAAAGGAAAACCCATCTCACAGGACAATGCTCGACGCTGATGGCTTAGAGCGAAAAGAAGATAAGATCATGGTTTCTGATGTAGACACCTTATGTCAGGACATAATCATGCAATACCACGACTCCCTGGTAATAGGTCATGCTGGAAATGAAAAGACCCTGGAACACGTATGACAGTACTACATGTGGCCAGGAATGACCAAAAAAATCGAGGAATATATGGCACGATGTGATCAATGTGCCAGAATGAAACCCTCGAACAAGGCACCCCCGGGCTTACTACAGTCCCTTCCCATACCACAAGGTCCCTGGGAAGATATCTCTGCAGACTTCATCACAGACTTTCCCACTGTTGACGGAAAAGACTCAATACTTGTGGTGGTAGATTGATTTTCCAAGTCAGTCGAAATTATCCCCACTACCAAAACCATGACAGCCTTGGAAATGGCACAATTGTACCAAGATCATGTTTGGAAGCACCACGGACTTCCCAAAACAATAGTGTCAGATCGTGGCCCGCAGTTTGCCACTGAAGTCATGAAAGAACTTGCAGGGGTCCTTAAAATAGACCTCAAATTGTCAACCGCCTATCACCCCCAAATGGATGGGCAAACAGAGCAGATGAATCAGGAGATCTCAACCTATCTCCGCCTTTTCTGCGCAGAACAACAGCAGGATTGGCCACAGTGGCTTGCCCTGGCCCAATTCGCCATCAACAATCGGGTAGCAGGCTCTACCAACAAAACACCATTCTCCCTGACCCATTTGTACACACCCCAAATGGGCATTGAACCCGCAAAAGGCAAAGCGCCAGCTGCCAATACCTTTGCATCTGACTTCTCCATGGCCTTTGATCAGGCCAAAACATCTATGAAGAAAGCACAGGATGCCATGAAAAGGCAAGCCAACAAACGACATTTGATTTCCCATATGTTCTCTGTTGGCCAGCAGGTCTGGCTTTCTACATCTAATTTAAGGTTACCCTGTGCTTCCAGGAAGCTTATGGAAAGATGGCTGGGCCCCTACGTTATTAATCAGGAGCAATGTGGTCAAACTCCGGTTGCCATCTTCTATGAAGATTCATCCTGTTATTAACATATCAGAGATCAAACCATATTGGGAAACCTTGCCAGGCCAACCCCTGGTCGCCCCTGGGCCACTTGTCGTCACAGATGAAGGCGATACTGAGTTTGAAGTTGATTATTTAGTTGACTTGTGCCTTAAATGAAATAAGGTGATGTTTCTGATGCACTAGAAGGGGTATGATGACTCCGACCGAACGTGGGAACCAGAATCTAATTTATCTCACACCAAAGAAGCAATCATGGACTTCTATTCCGCTCACCCCTTGGCCCCGTGGTGTCTATGCATGACTACCGCAGCCTTCCTCTCTTTATTTAACCATTATGAACCAATGCCCGCAGAACGTGACATCTTTTCCCGCCTGGAAGTCAAGCCTTAGATGGGGGGTGGTGTTACGCATGCACTCCTTGAGCCCCTATCGTAACCATCCTGGACATCTTATCAGCAACTATCTAATCTTTTGGACTTAGAACATTTCTTTGACGACTATCATGTGACTGGTCACATGACCTGGTCTAGGCCTATGATGTCACTATGACATCATGCCTCATTCCTTTAATCTCCGATCACTTCTCCTCCATTATACATAGCCATGCATAGCCCCATTAATTCCCGCTATAGTCCGGAACATTCTAGCCTATATGCACATGGACCATGTAGTCAATAGATACAAACATTGTATAAGTATATAAGAATGAATCCCATCACTCCAAGAACTCTAGTCAGGTTCTTGTGGGAATTCCCCTAGTCCTTGTCCACCTTCCCTCACAAGTCTCCTCGTCAGTGACCCTGATCCTGTATAGGATTAGCAGTTGCTTATATAGATCTTGACTCTACTCTCACCACCATCACCGACAACACTTTTCTCTCCATCTTTGCCTGCGCCCCCCAGTGGTAAGGGGAACAATATAGCCAGACCTGAGGCTTAACGGAACACTACCTTTACCACCCCTTTTTTACATATACCTCAGCCCTATAGCTGTGCAGGTGCAAAGCTTTAGGCTGAGCACAAGAGGTCACCTCGAGAGGTGTTAAAGTGGCTGATCCCTGCCTCCTACTATAGTTCTCTTTCTTCTGGAACATGTTCCGCGTCCACATGAGGCACATTTCCTCCCTATCCATAGTCAATAGTTCTCTTTGATAAATCGGCGCAAGAGCAGTACTGTGCCCACTGATTACAAACAATACATACATATTCAAGTCGGGAAGCTCATTGATCTGATTGGATCTTCGCTGGAGTGATCCCAATCCTCGTGAAGTACTATACTACAGATGATCCCTTTTTTCAAATGTGAAAGCCCCCCCTTCTCCCACTCACCGAATTCGATCTGAACGACGCAGTTCCAATCAAAGTCGAACAAGAAGACTTCCCCACACATTTCTTTGACTTCTTAAGGGCCAGATTCAGAAATCTCGGCAATACCCTGACACTGAAAGAACTTTATGTGTACCGGCGTGAATATATCGACAACAACCCACAACCAAATAGGCAAAGGCCTCTTCCCCCGTGCACTCCCACACCTCAACCGGAACAACTGGCTTGAGGTCTCAATTTAGTTAGAAACATCTTGATTCAGTTGATCTCCAAGCTCCACCTCGGAAATCAGCAAAGAAAGCTTTGCCCCTGCAGAAACAAGGATGGACCCTGACCCAATGCATACTGGGTTTGGAGGAATGCACATGCCGCCTGCACCACTGCCACAAGGAGCAGTGCCAAGTCTCGACATCGCCGGCTTGCTGGCAACAATTAACATACTACAACAACAACTGGCCTCGCTGCAGGCCACGCAACAACAGCAGCAACAAGGGACGGTGATGACCACCAGTCGAAAGGGTCCCAGACCCTGGGAAGTTCGACAGGAACTACTGAGACTTCAAGTCTTGGTGGTTAAATTTAAGATTGTACATTGACGCGAACGCTGAAGCGTTCAAAACAGACAAAGACAAGGCCATCATGGTCTTCACCAGAATTGGACCTAAGTCGGGGGAAGCCGACAAGAACCATGCAGGCCAATGGGCTTGTGTACAAATAAAGAAGTACCTCAGAGGGTCCCTACATGGATGGCCCAATGAACTGGGAGTAGCAGGAATGTTAAAAGAGTGGTTTATGACTGCAAATGAGGCTGACCTGGCCGAACAAAGACTTGAACATTGCCTCATGAGGGGTGACAAGAAGGTCCAGACCTCCTTCATGTGCTGGCTCATGTGCTACCAAGAAGCCAGAGTTTCAGACTCAGAAGGGGTTCAATTTCTTGAAAGAAACACCACAGAACCAATCATGCGGCAAATATACCTCACCAGGAGACGAAAGGCCCTGGTAGGCAATTACATTGATGAAATCACCCAAGTTGGGAACTCCATGGAAGCTTTCAAGCTTTCTCACTCTCACTACACACCCCTGGCCCAAGGAGCTCCCTCAGGGTCAAGGACCTTTGGAGGCTGAGGGGAGCCAATGGACATAAGCGTGGTGGGCCATGGTAAGCCCAAATGCTTTAATTGTGGCAAGGAAGGCCACCAAGCTAAGCGAGATGGCAGATGGGCCTGCCCAACACCAAAACAAGAGTGTAGCGAGTGCCACTTCCTTGGGGGAGGGCATACTTGCAGGTGCTCAAAATATTCTCAAGTATGAATGGTGGAAGGTGCAGCAGAACCTCTGCCTGAAGCAAGCAGCTTGAGCCCGCCAAGCAGTCAGGGACCTGCTTGACTCGTACGGAGTATGAACTTTGACGAAATGAAGGCATACTTTTACGACATGCAGGTGAATGAAATGAGGAGTCAGGGAAAAGAATTCAGGATCTGATCACACTGGGTGATCAGGTTCCTAAGGACAAACATAGCAACAAGGACATAATAGAAAGGAGTAGTCCAGGCAAGTCATCTGCCGCTGTAAGCATGGAGATTGCCAGAAACAAAGGGGTAGATATGAGTAGTTTCCACAACCACTATGCCGCTTTTAGTGTGAGGGTTGAGAAAGAACAATTTAGCAATAATCCTATTATATCAACCGAAATGGGGTCCCTAGATGGGCTCGCTGCATGGGAATGCAGACTTAATTCCATTTTAACCAATAAAGAAAGTACTACGAAAATCCTGGAATGGATCTGCATAAGGTCCTTTAACATCAAGAATGAGGTACTGGTCGACATCAATGTTTGCCTGGTAACTAACAAGGAGAATAAAGTACCCTGTAAAGCCCTACTCGACAGTGGAGCCAATGGGGTGTTTGTAGATCAGAATTGGGTAAAGGGAAAGAAATTACCCACTTCTAAAATCGAAAGACTGTTACACATGTACAACGTAGACGGCACACAAAATTCCGCCGGAATCACCACCCACAAGGCGGAACTGATAATAGAATACCAAGGACATCAGGAGCGAATAATCACTGAAG
>JBBPNQ010000576.1:0-14454 GCA_038090975.1 Boletellus pseudochrysenteroides
TTCCATTGTTCCTGTACCGCACAAACGCGTCAGACCATGCACAGTTCTTGGTACAAAACGTACTTTGGACGAGTGGTACAACGACAGCGGTAACCTTAACCCTGGACCAGGGTTCAGCTTGCCTTAGTGCTGATGTAATCACACTTGTTCGCCGTTTCTTTTCCGCTCTTTGCGCTCCTGCGTCTCTTTACTACCCGCCAGCATCTACCAGATCGATTTTTCCGGGCCTTCGTATTGTTGGGTCGGGCGAGCCCACCGCGACGGTCGCCCCTTTGGTACTACGCCGTTTATAAATCCTAAGGTGACAGATGTCTCGTTTGAGCGTACGGAGACCTTTGGATCTGCTATCGATGGCCCGGATGTCCATTTGCGACCGACTCCCACGTGCCGCAGCGGGCACACCGTGACACGACCTCGGGCCTCACATACGTCATTGGCAAAACCTCTCCTCTATACATCGTTGTAACGTTGGTCTCAACATTGACGCTCTCTCTCATCTCTCTTGCCTGCGTATCTTGCTTCATTTGTCCTTCAAGGCGCATCACGCTTTAGTGGATCAAGTTCAAGCTGCTCAATCCTCTTCTTCCGTCATTTCCGCGTCTTAGTCTTCATATCCCTTCAGTTAGTCTCCATGCTTGTCCCACTGCACCGGATCCCATGTCGTTTTTTTGTGGCGCTCCAATATGCCTGTACGCCTGCCTCCCTGGACAGGCTCTCACTCCATACCTACGACAACAATGATAAATCTATGATCCCATCAATGAGAATTTGCATCCGTACTGTGGTCACCTTTGATCGTCTTCGCCTTTTGACGATCTTTGTGGACATCAAATTGGTCACCCTCGGTGTTCCTCACAGCGTGTATTTACGTGAGCGCGAGCGACTCCTCACTCGGAACGGTTCAAGGTGGGCAGGGACTATGGCTGGGCACCGTCGAGCGCGATCACGCCCGGGGGATTCCTACAGCTGTTGGAACGATGCAGGTCGCTCCGACTCCTCTTGGGCGCGTTCGACACCCGCGGCTACACGGAATACTTCATTCACCTCAACTCGCCTTTCGAGGCGCTTGGCGTCTTCTCTCTCGTTGCACCATACCCCGATTTCAACCTGACCACCCACTGGAACAATCGCTACTTCCGAGGCAGCAAGCGTCCTCGGGAACTTTGTCATGTGTATTGTCATCGGTTCGTGGAGGCCCGCAATTGGGCTCACGACCCTTAGGAGAAAAGAAAGGCTCCCCGGAGGTGAGATTTTCGCAGCGCTACTCATGACAATGAATACGAATACGTGAACCGTTGACCAAGCATGAACACAAACTGGAAATCTGTTGATGAAATGGAGGCCAAGCAAGTGAGAATAGGGACATTGTTGTCCTCCGTGTATAGACGTTGTGTACCACCTTCAACGTTCGTAGTAGAGACTCGGATCATTTCACTGATTTTTCAAACCGGCCTTGCACATAATAAATATTACTATTACCACAGAAGGATGTGGTGAGGCTTGGGATACAAAGACAAGAACTCAGAGTCGCCTCCATCACGCATCACGATTGTCAGCGGTGCGCACCTCCACTACTTCCACCCGTATCGCTTCGTCCTGCTCTTCCCCCTCGTTCTGCCCGTTGTCCGCGAAGACAATCGTGCCCGCAGCAGCGTCATGGCCAGACGTCGATCCCAAGCCAAACGCCGTGTCGATGTCACTTCCGCATCTACCCCGAAGATCCTGCACGTGAAGTTTCCGCACACTCAAGATGAGTCGAGGAGTGAGTGCGATCATAGGCACCAATTCCGCCATCCCAGCCAGTGCATTCCACCATTCGCTCGATGTAACGTCCGCTGCATAGTATAGCATACTGATGACCGAATATGCAAGGACGCTGTTCATAACAGTTTACCATGAGTCTAGTAGCATGGAAGAGGACCCGGATGGAAAAACAACACGTGGACATACGCGAGAAAGTAAAACATGCCATCCCCCGCGAGAAGGTTGAAGTAACGGTTCAGCTGGAATTGCTTTGTGGCATTGTACATTTGAAGGGACTCCGTGATGAATCGAATGACGACGAGCAAACACATCAGTGTGCCGAGAGCCATCTGCACACTGTCTATGGCGACTACGAGCCAACTGGGCATACCGCTTTGGGGCTCGCAGAACGAAAAGTCAAGCACCTGGGCGACGACCGCTATAGGATTGGAAGACAGTGGACATCCTGTTATATAACACGAGACATGCTTCACGTACCTGCTCTTTTTTTCTTGCCGGTGCTGAGAAGGACACGAGAAACCAGATAGAATATGATTTCGACGGCGTAGAGCGGGAGGAGGGCGCCAAGAATGAGTCTTGACCGGTTGCACAAGGCCCACGCGCGGAGGATCATTACCACTGCATCGGACAATGTAATTCATCACACTGGAAGTGAACATGAAATCTCACAATCGGCTGCACCGATAAAAATCATGAAAGCCCATTGGCCAAATTTAGCAAGTATGGCACCTTGTACGTGCCTTTCAGCAGAGTGAACATTTGCAACATCGAATGAATACGCTCACAGCTGTTTAAATATGATCAATTACTTGGTCACTGGTTGGCGCAAGATGAAGCATGGACACATACATCTGCAGGTGGTTAGAACATTTCAGTATTTTCAATGATCTTCGTGGCATAAAAATTTACCTCTCCAGGCCCAGGTAGGAATGACGTTCCCACTTTGATCAGGATGGGTCAGCTCACCAAACTCGGAATTACGAGGTTTGAACATACGGAGGGAAGAAATTCTGGTGAACAGATCAGGGGTCAATTGATGTGTGTCATGGAACACGTAGACATACATGACGTTACACAGTCCGAAATAACGAACCTGCCAATCAACATTGGCACAGCACGGCGTTTTGGAGATGGGCAGGATACACACCAGAACAAATAATGTGGACATTCGTGTCCACGGCTTGTTCTACAGCCATATTAGAATATGTGATTGTCCCGGGAGGATGTATGCACTGACCCAGATGTATTCTATCTGCAAATACCGTTAGCCAGCCAAATTACTTTGTAACGTACCAGCGAACATGGGGGCATACCTCGTTCGAGAATGTGAGGACTGATGATGTTGAGGTTCAGTAAAATGCGAAGAAATACATACGAATTACTTACCATAATCATATCCGACAGCAGTGATGGTTGCAACTGGGAAGATCAATGAGATCGACTAAAGGGAAGCCAAAGGGTCGACAGGCGCACGAGTCGCGTAGTCGTTCAGCTGAATGTTTGCAACAGCCTGCTGCAGAGTGGGAGCCCTGAACATGATATACGGAGTATGCTGAAATGCCGAAACTTGCAAAGGAGGACGAAAGGGTGTACTTACAGACGGATGCACTTGTTGCACATATAGCAATCACTGGCAGGGCATTAACACAGCGGAAGCCATCCTGTGGTGATACGAATGCTGGCCACATCAGAGATGTGATGGGGGGGGGTAGCCGCAACCCTCTGTTGGCTTGCTTCCTGATGGTATGGCAGTGGGGCCTCGCCGGGACTGGCTCACCCTTGGCAGTGGTTAGTCAGCGAGCAGCTCCAGTTTCTTTGATGCGTGTGTAGAGGGACCGTGGTGTTTGCATCGTTGTCGACGTGAACGGCCGTGGACCGCCGTGTAAGAGACGACGCTGAGCAGCGGCATTTCGTTGGCATCGGATCCTGTGCCATACAAACACATCAGACCACGCACCGTTCATGGTACAAAACGTACTTTGGACGAGTGGTACAACGACAGCAGTAACCTTGACCTGCTTTAAATTCAGAGCTGATGTAGTCGACCAGGCACCGAGTTCTGCCAATCGACCTGGGCAGGTACAAACATATCAACTAAGGTTTGTTACCCATCGCCGTTGTATCCGCAAACAGCTACACTGGCAGGTTTCTTGGAGACCTACACGTCGTGTGTCACTGACGAGAATTGCCATGAGCATAGACTCTTTCAACGAGGGCCTCCAGACGCCATGCACTGTCCAGTGAACATTTAGATTCGAATGTGGATCTCCAAGCAGGCTCTACGATACTAGTACGTATGCGCACTGCACTTCCACACCAAGCTTGTTCCCTGTGTTGATACGCCTCCAACGCCAAGCTTGAATTCGGAGCCTCGAGCGCCGCACTGGCAGCCATCTGTTTCGAGCGACGGCCTTCTTCCGACTCGGTCAGCTGCCCCTGCCAGGCTTGCGTTCACCTGACAACCATCAAGACGTTGCGATACATGTCCACTTCATTCTAGAACTGGGGGACGTTCGTCATGTGCATCGAACACAAACAAAGCTCGTCCCGGACACACAGGTCTATCGATCAATGATGTCGCCAAACCTAGTTAGGCCTTGCTGCGTAAGCACGCCAACACCAGCATTAAATCATGATCATTTTCTACGCATCGATGCCCGCTAGTCCAACCACGCTGCAACCACGAACACGCCCGTTTGGTTTCCACCCCCCGTTACATTTAAGATTGCACAAGCCCCCATCCAGTCAGTACCCCCGAATTACCCAGCAGGTTTGGCGGTGTATTTAAATGCCCATTTGAGACAAGTGAAAGGGCGACGGGTGACGACGCCGAGACGACTGTGACAATCCTCACCTTGCTCAATGGCAAGTCCATTAAACCAAACTCGTCGCAATTGTGGTGCAAACCTCGGTGAGTAGAAGGCGGCCGTTCTGCTGTATTGAGGGAGGAACTGTACATTCGTCGCTCTCTCAGCACAACTAGGACGGGCCTTGCACTCTTTAGTCCCATCCGATTTTGAAACCTGGCGTACGCGGTGAATGACCAGGACGAGATCGTCGGCATGTCTTGTCTGCATGTACGTCGGCACCAGAGCGATAGTAAAATAGATCTCAGGGACGCGACGCACGCGCACGTGGGTGCGCTCTGCATGCTCCCTGAATACCAGAGGACGAGGGGTCGGACGCGGACTGCTCACAACGTCTCGTGTGGCGCTAGACCTCTCATACGTTTCACTAGCTGATGGAGAAATCACCTGTGCAATCTGCAAGGATGCTGCGCGAGGTTTCGAAAGTCACTTTAAATGTGAGAACGTCGAACGAACCTGCAATCGGACTGTACACCTCGCTCGCGTTCTACACGACGAAAACGAAACCTGGATTCTGTGCGTCAGTCTTTCTTGTCTGCAGCAGGAATTCATGGGTCGTTTGACATGGATCCCGACGGGGAAGACGCGTTCTTTATGAATCTTGTGCCTGGAGTCTGAAGTTGCCTTAGATTAAGATGAAGCAGGTGATTCACATACTCTTACGGGCTCCCATGAATACAGATATCGATGAGATTACGGCGAACGCTCCGTCGGCATCCATGTCAACCATTCCACAGGTCTCTTGCTCCTCGTCGAGAGATTTCATTGAAGTTGTCATGACCGTCTTCCCTCCGAGCCGGATTGTGTTGTCGTCCCCCCCTTCAACCAACTATTTAGAGCATCCTCTCCCGTCACTCTTGCATCCACGGTAAGCACATCTATGACGGACCGTCATGACATGTAACCCATTCCAGTGGAATCTTGAGCTCCCGATGTGCCTGCGCGCCAACGCGATCCGCATCCTTCGACGCCCACCCCAGTAGTGCCGACAGCCGACACACGTGCGTGTCCACAACGAACATCTGCCGATCGAGATAAAACGACACCATACAGGCGGCCGTCTTGGGGCCGACGTCGTCGAGCGCGACGAGCGCCTCCTGGATGATCTTAGCCTTGTGGCGCGTGATACCACCCAACTGGATCGCGTCCACAATCGTCTGTGGCGCCCCGAAGGCTATCTCGTCGCACCCGGGCGTGCCTAGCCAAAGACGGCGTCCGGTGCGCGCTTGGCGGACATGTTGTTTCGGGAAAGGACCGATGAGTGTGTCGAAGGCGTTAGGCGTGTGTCCGCATGTCGTTGCGGGGGTGGGCGTCGCCGGACGCTGCGGGGCGGTGTGGACCACCTACGCGGGAAAGGCATCAGCTTCGTGGAGGCAAGCGCAGAGACAGGTGGTGTTTGCGTCGCTATTGGATTGTCGGAAATTCGTTTAGGGAGCTCAGTTCACTGTTGGTCACGTGCGCTTTGTGAACTTGGTATCATGTAATCGCGTCCATCGAGCCACTTGCCATGATCCTGCACATCTGCACCAGCTACGGCTCAAACAGAGGGTGACGAGGGAACTCCAGGAGGACAAGAATCTGGAAAAGAAGCTACAAAATGCCAGGAAACTTGGTGGGCATGTGTAATTCTGCACTCACCGATGTAGCTAATTTTATTTCGAGCTCACGCAGTAGAACCCCACCCCCACTCACCGGTAAGACGCTGCTTGGACGTCCTTTCCAATCCGGGAAAGGGAACCCCAAGCTCGCGGGCCATGTAGCTGCAGCAGAATTGTTCATGGAACGAGACTCGCTCTTTTACCCAAATGTATCTCACTTCGGAAAATACACACCAAAGGCCGTCTTTGTGCAATCAAGTCGCTGGACTACCATCTCGAACGCAACCGAGTAGTGGCCTTGCCATCGGGAAAACGCAATTTCCACATCGTCCACTACCGGATGGCTGGCGCGTCGCCAGAGAAGCGCCAACGTCTCCATCTCACTGACAAAATTAAATACTACTATCTCGGCCGGTGTGTTGGGGCTGGTGCTCGCACCACTGGTGTCCGTGACGACCACACTGATCGCGCTTTGAGTAGCTGAAATCGGCGCCCAAGGCCATCGGGCTGTCCAAGCAACATGCTGCCCAAACCTGCCGGCTCATCGTGGCTATTCTCCACCTGGAAAACCTGGGTTGTGATGTGGGTTCAGCCGTCGTCCGCGACGTGGACGTTCTCGGCTTCGTTTCCGAATTCCTCGGCGTTCAAGCTTCCACCCTTAAGACCACTCTTACCTACAAGACGAGCTCGTCAAAAGGAGCTGTGCACTGTCTTTCTCGACTCCGATGCCGCCTCCGACCACCGTGATGACTTCACCAAGACATTTCACCCACTTCCCTTTACCTAGTTAACGAACACATCAGTCAACACCTCTGTCGTGACGATTTCGAGACGTTCATCGGTCTCTTCTATCTTCCCGGCCCGGGCCAAATGACAAACCGCCTAAATTCCTTTGACAAGTCAGTCCTGCCTTCACTTCCCCATCATCCAAAAGCGTATTTTGAATCCCATGTTGACGAATATCAAACAGGGGGCATCTCTCACTCCATCTCCTCCATTCCATACTTCGATAACACCGAATGTGTTCGGCTCCTCCAAAACAACCTTGGAGGTCTCATCCACATCATGGACTATCAACTCGGACCACACAATGGTGGAGGTCTTTGGCAAATACTGGGGTAACCATGCATCGTTCGGGGTCGGGTACGGTCAACCGTTTCAACGGGCTCGTGACCTACTCCTGCGAGGGCTTCCTCGAGCGCAATCTGGGTTCTCTTAACCCCGACTTCGTTTCCCTCCGCTATTGTTCTAGTACTGGTTCTTCCGACGGCGCAAAAGTGGCCGGGTCTATCGACCCTTTCGTCAAGGCTCTCTTCTGGTAATGCTATCGCAACTCGGGCTTGTCCCAAGAACGATGGCATGATCGTCTTAGCGCAGTAGACTCATCGCAAGGGTACAATCAAGCGCATGTCAACCCTTCGCGAAGACGCGGGTGTCAACAAACAAGGCTGAGAAGAGGAAGAGGCACCAAATCCTTCCCCGGTTTCGACACTATGCGTAGCCGGCGAGCTCAGAGCGGCTTTGGGCTGCTTATTCGAGGCATTCTGATGCGCAATGTTGGTTTGTTTTCTGCTTCAATGCTAACGGTTCGCAACTACCCGATCAGTTGGAGGGGGGGAGTGTCGGGGGCCGGATTCGGAGCTTGGGTTTGAGCAAATTTTCAAAGAGATACACGAACGTACGGGTAGTGTACAGAGTACTGTAGGAATGTTGTAATTTGAACATGATCATGATGCTAGTAGGAGTAAACATCCTCGAGTTCGGTCAGTGACTCAAGATGGCTAAAAGCTTCTTGCTGATCTCGGCGAACAAGGACATCAAGGCATGTACCATGCATTGTATCAACGACTCTGCCAAACTGTCGACAAGTTCATAATCAATGCATGACGTGCAAACATACAGTGCACTTCTCTTGACGTTTGTGTGTAGTAACTGCCGGTTCGTTCGTGCGTGAACATTACACGAGTCAAATACGGCGACCGAGTGCTACAGGAGACTTTAAAACTTACGCCGAAAGATTTCCACACCTCTTGTATCGAGCGAATCGAAACAAACCGGTGAGAAGGCCGTTGGCATTCGTATCACTTGAACATTCACCTCTCCAAAACAAAACGTGATTGAAATATCCGCAACAGCGTTTCAATGGCGCCCTGATGATCCCATTTGTTTGTTACGATTGATTTTCGCGTAGCCGTAGAGCTTTGTGGAACCATACGAGATGTTGGGGCGGATTATTGTGCCGACCACTGCACGCCTCTGCCTTTATTCTGGTATCGTCCTTAGAAACAGGTCAACGCATGCTTTAAGCTCCACTCACCCGTACTAGTAATTATTCAGGCATGAACGTTGTCTTCGGTATAGTCAGACCCTGGGCTTGGGTGTCGGAACATATGCAATCGCGTCCTAGTCCAGGCACCTTGATTAAGTCGCGCGTGCGGCCTCAGCGATATCTCTGGTTACTGGGAGCAATTTTGCAGTTGCAAAAAAGGGTGTCAGGAGTGAATGACTCTGGTCGGTAGTATCGGCGTCGACGTCCCGGCGATTTCGGCTGTTGGTATGTGTTGTCACCGTGCCACTCCTTTGAGCGCGTGGACATTCGTTCCCCCTTCCCTCCGAGCGAACAACTATCGAATCGTTCACCTTCCAGCCTTACTCGTAACTCTTGCCTGCGATATGCAAGTCGAAAACGTCAAAGAGAAATTTGGACGGTTCAGGATTCTCGTTATCGGCCGGGCCAACACGGGTAAAACCACTATTCTCAAGAGAATCTGCAACTCTACGGAAAATCCAGAGATCTACGACGATATGGGAAACAAGGTATGGTTAAATATCATGCTTTTGATCCCACAGAGCACTGAGAGATTGCGATCAGGTCGATCATGCACAGATCCAGGAATCTACGGGGGTGAGTACCAATGCCACAGATCAGTGTCCGTGACGTGTTCAGCTGACACGTCCCCAAGCGCGGACTCCACGACATCAAAAACGAGATGGTCTTTCGGAGTAATCCAGACTTTGCCTTTCACGACTCGCGGGGGTTCGAAGTCGGCAGCATAGAAGAGTTCGAACAGATGAAGGACTTTGTTGCGGACCGTGCGAAGACTGCTTTCCTCAAGAAACGGATTCATGTTATATGGTAAAACGACACAACGGTACTCGCAGTACACTAAAATACCACCACTTGTTGAATAGGTACTGTATTTCGATGGACCAGTACCACCGAATGGTCTTGAGTGCGGAGGAAAAGTTTTTTGATGAATGTGACACAGGAAATGGTATGCCCTACTTTGATACGCCTCCTTTGTCTTAGTCACTGTTGAATTGCAGTGCCTGTCGTGGTTTTGTTCACAAAATGTGATGCACTGTCAGCCACAGCAATTGGAAAACTCAGACCTGAGGAAAGAAAACTACCTCGAGAAGAACAGCTTGCAAAGATCAAGGAGTGTGTAGAGGAGATGTTGAGAAACAGCACTGCATGGGAAAGGTTAGCAAGAAGAAAGTATCCTCCAAAGGCATATGTGCACTTGGAAAGTAAGTACAGAGATATAGTATTGTGGCTTGGCCAATCCTCTTTTTATAGAAATGCACAAGTCTGATAATGGATGCAAGACACTCTTGGAGAGGACTGCAACAGCCTTGAATGAAGATGCCCTGCAGAAGTTACTGGTCACAACTCAATGTGCAAACATGATTGTTTGCATAAAGTATGCTGTGGAAAGGTAGGTAATGGTAGCTGAGCAGATCTCATGGTGAATACTAATGATTGGGCTTTGGCATACATTTGCAGAGTTCTACTACCATTTATTGCTAGTAGACATGGTTTAACTTTACCACTTGGTGAAGACTTACAGAAGAGCTTGATCAAGGGTATTGCAAGCTGGTTTCCACATACTGAGGTATGGTGGCCTTTAAATTATTCAATGTTCAGCAGTTTTAATAATATACTCCTATACTCACTGTCTGTCCTGGCACATTACTCATTTATTCTTAGGAGGTAAGTGGTGTCATTGTGATCGAAGAGTTGAGAATGGTGCTGATGGTTGCCCATCTGTCCTGGCCTCCTGCTCTCTTAATCATAGTTTGTAAGTGATGTCATTGTGATCAAGGAGTTGAGAATGGTGCTGATTGTTGCCCATCTGTCCTGGCCTCCTGCTTTCTCAATTATAGCTGGTAAGTGTTGTCATTGTGATCAGGGAGTTGAGAATGGTGCTGATTGTTTCCCATCTGTCCTTGCCCCTTGCTCTCTCATTCATAGAGAGTAAGTGGTGTCATTGTGATCAAGGAGTTGAGGATGGTGCTGATGGTTGACCTTCTGTCCTGGCCCCTTGCTCTCTCATTCATAGTTGGTAAGTGATGTCATTGTGATCAGGGGGTTGAGAATGGTACTGATGGTTGCCCATCTGTCCTGGCCCCTTACTCTCTCATTCATAGGGGGTAAGTAGTGTCATTGTGATCAAGGAGTTGAGAATGGTGCTGATTGTTGCCCATCTATCCTGGCCTCTTACTCTCTTGTTCATAGGATGTAAGTAGTGTTGTTGTGATCAGGGAGTTGAGAATGGTGCTGATGGTTGACCATCTGTCCTGGCCTCTTACTCTCTCATTCATAGTGGGTGAGTGGTGTCATTGTGATCAAGGAGTTGGGAATGGTGCTGATGGTTGCCCATCTGTCCTGGCCCCTTGCTCTCTCATTCATAGGGGGTAAGTGGTGTCATTGTGATCAGGGGGTTGAGAATGGTGCTGATTGTTGCCCATCTGTCCTGGCCCCTTTCTCTCTCATTCATAGTGGGTAAGTGGTGTCATTGTGATCAAGGAGTTGGGAATGGTGCTGATGGTTTCCCATCTGTCCTGGCCTCTTGCTCTCTTATTCACAGAATGTGGGTAGTGTTGTTGTGATCAGGGAGTTGAGAATGGTGCTGATGATTGCCAATCTGTCCTGGCCACTTGCTCTCTCATTCATAGTGGGTAAGTGGTGTCATTGTGGGGAGTTGAGAATGGTGCTGATGGTTGACCATCTGTCCTTGCCCCTTGCTCTCTCATTCATAGAGAGTAAGTGGTGTCATTGTGATCAAGGAGTTGAGAATGGTGCTGATTGTTGCCCATCTGTCCTGGCCACTTGCTCTCTCATTCATAGTTGGTAAGTGGTGCCATTGTGATCAAGGAGTTGAGAATGGTGCTGATTGTTGACCTTCTGTCCTGGCCTCTTACTCTCTCATTCATAGGGGGTAAGTGGTATCATTGTGATCAGGGAGTTGAGAATGGTGCTGATTGTTGCCCATCTGTCCTGGCCCTTTGCTCTCTCATTCATAGGATGTGAGTAGTGTTGTTGTGATCAGGAATTTGAGAATGGTGCTGATGGTTACTCATCTGTTCTGGCCTCTTGCTCTCTCATTCATAGTGGGTAAGTGGTGTCATTGTGACCAGGGAGTTGGGAATGGTGCTGATGGTTGCCCATCTGTCCTTGCCCCTTGCTCTCTCATTTGTAGGGGGTAAGTGATGTCATTGTGATTAGGGAGTTGAGAATGGTGCTAACAGTTACCTGCCTGTTTTGGCCCCTTACTTTTTTACACATAGGAGGTAAGTGGTATCATGTTGATTTGAGAATGGTCCTAATCATTACTCATCTATCCTGGTTTCTTGTGTTCTTATTCACATAAGGTAAGTGGCTCAATTGTGATTGGAGGATCAGGAATGGGACTGATGGTTGCTTATCTGTCTTTGCTCCCCATTCTCTCACTTGTGATGTAAGTGGTCTAATTATGACTGGATTTGCAATTTTCTTATGTGATGCTATCATTTTATTTTATATGTTTAGTTTGTGAGTGTTATATACATATATAGATTGAAGTTAACACAATCAAACTTCAATTCAGAAGGTATGTACTCAGATAATATATGGAAGGACTACTTGCATAGTTTATTCTCAACTTTTCTCTGCTCAGACTGTATGTCAAATTTTCATGTATGGTTTTCATTCCCCTGATTTGAAACATATTATTTTATAGGAGGTATGAAATCTCTTTCTATTTATATCATATTGAATCGATCATTTAATATTCTCTTCACGTGTAGGTGGTATGTATTGGTCATTATTTATTAGAGTGATCACTAACTTGGTATCCTTAGGATGTAAGTCTATATATTTAATTTTTATACTTTTGACTTCTTATTCAATCCTTACATTAATCTCTTGGTATAAGATGGCAAGTCTTCTCTTTCTTAACTACAAGATTTTACTTACTTACTTTTTATTATTCTATCATAGAAGGTTTGTCATACAGCTACCATCAATATTACAACTAGTTATATCTATTTTATATAGATCATGGATTCTCAGCATGTAAGTCCATTTATTATACCTTCACAATCTTGATAATTTAACCTTTGCATGTTATAATTGCTATTAGACTCAGACTGTCACAAATTCACAATCAGCTAGTCTGAGATCTAGAGTATGTTTATTGGTTTTATTTATATTTATATTATATTAGTTCATAGATTCAGCTGCCATTTACTGCATGGAAACAGGCTCTCAAGGCTGGCATTGGTTAGTACATCTAGCAGCATTAATTTATTATAACAACCATTGTTTATAGATTGTGCTATAATTCTAGAACACTCTTTCTTTCTGCACCAGAAGAACACTCCAGATCCAGTTGCAGTAGCAGCTGAACAGTACAAATCATCTGGAACATCCACTAGAGTTGGCAAAGCAGTCATAGAACTTATTCCTCAATACAATTCAGATAGGGAACAAAGGGAAAAAATGTGTCAACTCATCATGAATGCGATTTCTCAGCATCTTATATGTAAGAAAGCAACTTATTTAATCATAAATATTCACTGGATATATTATAGCCAAGAGTGTTGGAAAGTAAAGTACTACACTTGTGGTCACCAAAGAGCCCAAAATGTTCCATACTAGTAGAATCAGAAATTAACAGTGTGATGTATACTGTGGTGGAAATCAAGTGAGAGATACTGGTTTAGACATAATCTTCATATAGTACAACAGGTTTGTGGATGAATGAATGATCAGTGGTTGATTGGTTTAGGAAAGTTATGTAAAAAATATCAACTACTTACAATGTAAAATTCATCCAATGTTCCAATTTCCATAGTTTCTTGTTGACCTGTCAAAAACATTTGTTTTTCATATCTCATACTCAAAACTGGAACCCCAATGCTGTAGGCCAGAAAGCGCTATAGGCTTCTTCCCATGCTTTCTCACACCTTCCTTGGTCATAACTTGGCACTTTCTGTTCTCCCAGGCCATAGCTAGTCTGTTCACCATCACCTCTCCAGTTCCATCATCCTTGGGGCAATTGACATTCACAGAGTGGGTTTGCTAATGCTAGCTAAGACAATTTTCTTAACTCATTTGTCATGCAAACATGGATGCAATAAATGGTGCCCATACTACACATTAGAATGCAATACTTGGAAGACAAAGACCTGACCAGATAAGCCATCTCCATTATACATCACAATTATCAACATTGTGAGTGTCCACCTCTTCCATTCATATGTCATCACTCTGCACTTTTCCCTGCTTGTTCTGCCCAGCATCTGCAAAGACAATTGCACTTGTTATGTTACAATCAATTGCTGATGTCAAACTCAACATGGTGTTGATATCACTTCTATGTTTTCCCTAAACATTGTGGTCATACAGTTTCCACAAGCTCAAGATGAGTTGGGGGGTGAGTGCAAACATGGGCACTAACTCTGCCATTCTAGCCAGCACATTCCACCATGTGTTTAATAACAGGGTCACTATGTTACATTTGGCCTGGGTAGGGACAAATGTAGACCTAGGATGATGTAGGAGCACTATGGCTAAGGATAAAGGGTGTAAGCAACTGCTAACTCAATATAGGGTCAAGGCCATCAATGAAGAGCTTGTGAGAAAAATGGGCAGGAGCTAGGGGAAGTCTCACAAGAACTGACTGGAGTTCTTGGGGTGATGTTATTGGACTACTTACAGTGGCTCAAAAAACTGTCCACATGTTTGCATGTTTTACATTAGTTATGACTAAACAAAATAACCCCTAACCCTATCCCTAAACCACAAGTGTATGGAATGAAGTATGTACGCTTGGCGTTCTATTGGCCCAAGAATCAAGTGATTTGGATGAGAATTGATAGAATAGCAGCCATTTGAAAATGACATGTCATGCGGACAGTTTTTTGACTTAAAGTTTTGATTATATATATTGGCCCTGGCA
>JBBPNQ010000577.1:0-14430 GCA_038090975.1 Boletellus pseudochrysenteroides
ACTCATCATGAATGTAATTTCTCAGCATCTTATATGTAAGAAAGCAACTTATTTAATCATAAATATTCACTGAAATTTTATAGCCAAGAGTATTGGAAAGTAAAGTGCTGCACTTGTGATCACCAAATAGCCTGAAATGTCCTGTACTAGTATGATCAGAAATCAGCAATGTGATGTATACTGTGGTGGAAATCAAGTGAGAGACACTGGCTTAGACATAAACTTCATGTAGCATGACAGGTTTGTGGATGAATGAATGATCAGTGGTTGATTGGTTTAGAAAAGTTATGTAAAAAATATCAACTATTTATAATGTAAAAGTTGTCCATGGTTCCAATTTCTGTTGATTTCTTGTTGATCTATCAAGAACATTTATTTTTGTTATAATTCACTGGGAGTTACCCTTACCATTAACCCTTTTCTTACAGTTGGACTTACTTTCTTTTTCCACAATTACCCCCAATTATTCCATAACATTCTACAACATTCCACTTACTTCGTAATCATGCTTATTTCTCCATCCAATGCCATTGCTCATCTATGCTTTTTCTTCTTTCTGTTACCTTCTATGAAATATTCTTGCTTAGTCAAGTATATTCTTCAGCATTCCATCACTTTCTATCCCCCAGGTATACATATTTCTTGGTATTATTTTATCTTATCTGATCCAGACCTTTAGTCTAGACTTTAGCTGACACTATTCATGTTAGTAATGTTCTAGACTTGTGGTGTCATAGCACACCATACCTAGAGTTCTATATGCCATTGGCTACTTATTTAGAACCCTTATTTAACCTTCTAGAATGTTTCTATCTATGGTTACTTTTGTATATAGATACAAACAATACCTTTATGTATATAAGATGATCAGTTTAGTGATCATCTAATCTAACAAGTTATCTCTCTATTCATTCCTCCTGAGCCTCTCAGAGATCCTTCAACCATCACTTGATCTTACCATGTAGTTCATCAACCAGGTGAGCATTCTCACCTGAGCTTCATTCCTTTGTCCCTTTACATTTGGGCTATCTCCTGAAAAAGAGGCAAGATGAGGTTGGATTAAGTAAAACTAGGTTGCTTTACAATGTTGTGCTATGAAAATTTTTATAAAGGATAAATGGAAAGTTGCAAAAGTTGGAGAACATCCACAACTAAGGTAGAATGATAAGTAGAAGGTCATAGAAGGAAAAAGAAACAAGAGAAAGCAATGAGATTGGATGGAGGGGTAAGTGTGACTATCAAGCAAGTGGAATGTGATAGAATTTTTTTTTTTTTTTTTGATTCCATTTATGTCCCATTGGGTTGACTAACCCTATGTAGGACAATACAGACAAGAGGTAAAAGGGACAACCTGGTCCCACCAAATCCTTTATAACTCTGCAAATACCCTGGAAGTAGGCTGTGAGGCCCCTTCTAGTCCCACTATTCCCACTGGCCAGTTTTAGATGCATGAGTTTATGAATCAACAACCCTCAGTATTTATAGCTGGTGTGTTTTGTGTGGACATAGATGGGTGAGGAGTGTCATATGCCCATCTGTGTTATGGAGGTTCACATATGAGAAGCAGGGGATTGTCATTGAAAGAATAGGGAGGGGGATGAGGTTTACTTGAAGGGGATATTGGATTGATAGATCTATTCTTCAACTGGTTCCTTTGAGACAATTTTACCTTTTGTGTTTTTTGGGTCACACAGGCTCCTGAGTATCAGTAGGCTCCTGAGCAGAGTTGTTGGTGTGATGTGGCATGATGGTGTGAAGTTGAGTGACCTAATAAATGATGTGTATTCTGCATGGGGGAGGGAGGTTGTTAGTGATTTTACAAGTGTTGTAGGTGAAGTTTACTTAGGGACACTTTTAAGCAGCCTGTTTGCTCATCATAGTTGAGAAGGTGGGGAACTGTATTTGGGGATAATAGGGGGTGCAGAATGCTAAAGTTATGGGTGGTGATTTTGCTTCTGAGAATGTGGCATTGCCTTGCATAGTAGGGACATTGGAAGAGGAAGTGTATGGTTGTTTCCAGGGTGTCTTTGTGTTACAACTTGCCCTTGTCTTTTCTTCTATCTCCTAATTCCTCCAGGTCATCTTGAACACTCTTTTCCTTTCATTAGTAGCTCCTTTCTCATTTACCACCACTACTCTTCCTCCATTACTTTGATTGCCCACTATCTCAGGCTTGTATTTCCTTTTTATTGTCTTTCTTCCAGATTAAATTCTCTTACAGTAACTCACAAAATTGTTTCAATGTCTTGTACTCTTTGATTGTGTGTTGAATAACTCCTGACCACAAACACATACAAAAAAAGTATTGGTGTATCTATGGAAGCGTTTACTCAGGGCTAGAAAACAGTAAATGAATTATGTATTATGGATCAGAAACCATGGAGATATATGCAATTAAAAACCAACACTCATTGGAATAATTATGTGAGTGTGCTTCAAAAACATAGTAAATGTGATTTTAGTACTTGGTATGACTCCCCTTGGCCCTGATCACTGCTCTAATCCTTCTAGGCATACTTTCAATCAACTCCTGACACACTTCTGGCTCTATCCCTCTCCATACCTCTGCAACTCTATCCCATATCACCTAAACACCCTTGGCCTGTGTTGGATACTGGCAAAGTTCTCCTTTGATGTGATACCAGAGGTGTTCGGTAGGATTGAGGTCTGGAGACTGTGGAGGCCAGTTCAGAAGAGTAATATTGTTATCTTCCATCCATTCCTCAGCCCTTTTAGAGATATGCTTGGGATCATTGTCCTGTTGAAGGATGAGGTCTTCTAGAGGAATTCCACTTTTCTCCATGCTAGGCAGCAAGTTGTTCTTCAAAATGTTCACATAATGCTTAGCACTCATCTTCCTCTCAATCTCTGCAAGTTGCCCCACACCCTCCCAACCCATACAGCCCCATACCATAATGTTTCCTTCACCAAACTTCACTGTGCCCTGGACCTTCCTTTCAATCTGTTACAGTCGCAAACAAACAGGTCTAAACAGTGGACAACAGTGCTAGACACTGCCTGGAATTTCCCTGGATTTATCCTGGTTTATCTGACACTCATACTGGCACTACAAGGCTCTAAAGCCATAGTCAATCCTCGCCTGCTCTTGTATCACATGACCTATCACCTGACACATCATGTGGCACTCACCTAGACTCCCTCACATGACCAGATCTAGACCATGACATCATAGTGATGACATACCTCATGCTTGCCTCATGTCATGGCTATGCCACAGCCATAGCCTCATGCCTTTCATCTCCATTGCCAGGTACAGCCTTATGCATTGCCTTTGCCTCATGCATCATCACATGCTTTGCCTCATGGCTCATCATGCCCTATGCCCTTGCCTCATGTGCACTGGTATGCACTGCCTTATAGTCATATATGCTTACTGTACATACATTCCCATCGGACTCTTACTATATGTAGTATAGTCTCTCTCACGCACTGCTTGGTCTGTGTGCATATTCCCAGAGTATATAAGGGCTCATGTATTTGCCCATCCCTCTCTAGTTTTATCCACTTGGAGAGTCCCCACTGTCTATACCCCTAGGCCCTAGTGGCATACTCCTTCCAATTCCATATTACTCATTCCTATTGTCTCTTGAGGGTTGTGCTAGTCTGGTTAGCATAAGCTCATAACCAAGGACAAGACCCAGCACAACTCTCATTGCTTGGTAGGCTTTGGTTGTTTCATTTGGATAAAACTATTATTGTTGCTGAAGAAGGTCTTCCCCAATGCTAGTATAGAGCGATAGTTGACATTGCTACCCTCTAGGACATCGGTCTTTAATAGTAGGCTCGCAGCACCCCTCTAGTGACACTCATAGCTGATCACTACAACACTGAAGTGTCAACCCCCATAGTTAAGCATGAGACCTCGCTGATAGTTGTTCCTCTCTCACCAGCCTTTTTCCATACCCACTGCCTTCCATCTGATGCAATTCTGTTGATTTTAGTCTCATCTGACCAGATTACCCTCTCCCAGTCCTCTACAGTCCACTCCTTGTACTCCAAAGCAAAGTCCAAGCATTTCTTCCTGTGCATTATACTAAGCAATGGCTTTTTCTTCTTCACTATAGCCTTGAAAGAGTTCTTCCTAAGGAGTCATCTGACTGTTTCTGAGGAGACTGGGTTGGAGATGATGGCATTGATGTGTTTGATAGCTTGAATAGCATTGGATGCCTTGCCAGTAGTGATTTGAGTGATAATGGACTTCTGAGAGTGAGTAGAAAGCTTTGAAGGACATCCAGAAGAAGGGACCAATCAAGCAGAAAGGATGTCCTGGAGTATCCTGGATGCAGTAGTTCTACCAACACCAGCTCTGGAGGCAATCTGGCAAATAGAAAGCCCATTGGAGGCCAGAGAGAGAATGTTTTTCTTCTGAGCAGAGGAGATAGGGTGCATTGTGGAATTGTGGAGTTTTGAGAAGATTGATCTTGGTTAAATAGCTTGACTATAGGTTCCATGATAGATAATATCACCATGGTAACTATCTGTAGGTAATTGGTTGCTATGGAAATAGTGGAGCATCAGATTCTGATATATCCAAATGACACTCACATAATTGTCCCAATATGTGCCAGCTTTAAATTGCATATATCTCTATGGTTTCTGATCCATATTACATAATTCATTTACCTATTACGATCTATTGGGGATCCTTATCTTTTTCCTTCAGTGTTGCCACTACAGACTTACCTTTCTTTCCATGGTTACCTTCTACCCTTCCTAAATGTTCTGCAATGTTTCATTTGCTTAGTAACCATGCTTACCTCCCCATCCGATGCCATCGCATCATCATGCCTACTTCTCTTCTTCTTTGTCATCTTGCTTACACTCCTGTCTGATACTTTCACATCCTCCCACTTCCTTTGATGTTCCCTGACCTTCCATCACTTTCTACAGCTAGAGTATAAATACTCTCATAGCACAAGGTTATAACCTAACCTAGTTCTACTCAAAAATCCACTCTAGCTTCATCTCCTTTGTCCGGGCAACACTAGCCCTCTCTCAGTTGCTGCTAGGGCATCCATCTAGGGCTTACTCGACCTTAGTCTCTATAGTTGGGAACTCCTTCACCCTCATCCTCTGTCCCTATAGTTGAAAAACCCTTTGCCCTCATCCTCCATCCCTATAGTCAGGAACCCCTCCACCATCGATACTTTGTCAAGGCATACTCAAGTCCTTGGTCCCTTTAGTTGGGACATGCTCAATACAGTGAGCCCCACTTTTCCTTAGCAGTTCAAGTCTACACTTGTGTTCACCAGGTCCAAGTGTAACAGTTAGTGTTACGATTGCTACCCAAAGGCCCCTATTTTTCCTACATTTTTTATGCTAAGTCTACAACCCACAAGACATGTCGTTTGACTTGTTGCTCCATGCTCTTTTTTGTGTCATGTGACTTATCACATGATGTATCACATGACCTATGTCCAGACCCTCATCACATGACTCAGTCTAGACCATGACATCATTACGACATCATACCTCATGGTATGCCTCATGCTATTAATCTCCATGCTGTGCATGGCTATGCCACTGCCTTGGCCTCATGCATCATCTCATGACTTGCCTCATGTCTCCTCATGCCCTATGCCCTTGCTTCTTATGCCACATGCCTTTCATCTCCATCTGTCACATGTTGTATTCTTACTCATAGTCGCTTACTGTACATGTGCTCCCTTCAGACTCTTACTATATGTAGTAGTTGTACTCACACGCACTGCTTGGTCCATGCACTATCCTGTAGAGTATATAAAGGGGACCAGCTGTGCCTTACAGCTGCAGTCTTGTCCTCTTGGAGAGCCCACCAGAGCAATCCTAGACTCCTTGACTTATACTACTGTCTTAGACAGCTAGAGCTAGTCCAGTTAGCTTTGGTTGTTTCAGTTAGCACAAGGGTTTGTCTTGAGAGACATCAAAGTGGCTGATCTCCACCCCATACCTTAGTTCTTCTTCTTTTGGGAATATGTTCCCATGTCCATGTGAGGCACATTATCTCTTTACCAGTAGTTAGTAGTTCACCTTTGTAGTCAGCACAAGAGTGGTACTATGCCTGCCATCTACAAACACTACATACATATCCAAGTCAGGAAGGCCTATTGACCCAATTGGATCTCCACTGGAGAGATCTCAATCCTTGTGGAATACAATACAAATGGATGATTCCCTTTTTCAAATGCAAGTCCTCTCCTCCTCCCCCTCTCACTGAGTTCAACCCAAATAATGCAATTCCTATAAAAATAGAACAAGAGGACTTCCCCCTTGAGTTCTTCAACTTTCTATGAGCCAGTTTCCATAACATCAGCAACACCCCAACACCAGAAGAACTCTACACTTACCAGTGAGAATACATCAACAACTGTTACGCTTGGACCTGGTGGGTTCAAGCGTAGACTCAAATTGATGAAGGCTTAATGAAGCTCACTAGAGCAGGGCATTCCTAACTATAGGAATTGATACTAAGGTGAAGGTATTCCCCTAACTGTAGGGACTATGGCGAAGTACAGAGGACAAAGGGAGGCCCTAGGTTGAAGGTCCTAGTGGCGACTAAGGGAAGGCTACAGAGCCTGGGCAAGAGAGTCAAGACTAGAGTGGTTGTTCGAGTAGAACTAGGTTAGGTTACAACTTAGTGCTATGAGGGTATTTATACTCTGGTCATGGGAAAGGTACAGGAGGTCATAGAATGTTCAAGAAGTAAAGAGATGCGATGGCATCAGATGAAAGGGTAATTGAGATGATGAAGCAAAGGAAGAAGTTAGTCATACTGATGTGAAGACATCGGGTGGAGGAGTAAGCGCGATTACTAGGCAAATGGAACATTATGGAACATTATGGAAAGGTAATCGCGTGAAATGAAAGGTAAGTCCTAGGTGAAGTATGGAGAGAAAAAGAATAGGGGTTCCAGTGGATTGTAACAACAACAACCCTTGCTCCAGCAGACAATGCCCCCTTCCTCCCCTGATGCCAGAGCCAGCACCAATACTGGCAAGAGGCTTATGAGACACATCACTCCACTCCCTCTCTGAGCTCAATCTCAGAAATCAGCAAAGAAAGCTTCACCTTCACAGACACAAGGATGGACTCCAACCTGACCTTTACTAGGTTTGCTGGAATGAGTGGGCAGCACAAGTGAAACAACCAAAGCTAACCGGACTAGCTCTAGCTGTGCTAAGACAGTAGTGATGAGTCAAGAGTCGTGGATTGCTCTGGTGGGCTCTTCAAGAGGACAAGACTGCAGCTATAAGGCGCAGGTGGTCCCCTTTATATACTCTACAGGATAGTGCATGGACCAAGCAGTGCGTGTGAGTACAACTACTACGTATAGTAAGAGTCTGAAGGGAGCACATGTATAGTCAGCAACTATGAGTAAGAATGGAGCATGTGACAGATGGAGATGAAAGGCATGCAGCATAAGAAGCAAGGGCATAGGGCATGAGGAGACATAAGGCAAGTTATGAGGCAAAGGCAGTGGCATAGCCATGCACAGCATGGAGATTAATAGCATGAGGCGTACCATGAGGTATGATGTCATAATGATGTCATGGTCTAGACTGAGTCATGTGACGAGGATCTGGACATAGATCACATGATGTGTCATGTGATAAGTCACATGACATGAAAAAGAGCGTGAAGTGACAAGTCAAGCGACATGTCTTGTGAGCATAGACTTAGTGTAGAAAATGTAGGAAAAATAGGGGCTCTTTGGTAGCGATCGTAACAACAAGCCACTGCAGCCTGCAGCTCTGCCAGGTCTCAATGTCACCGCCTTGCTTGTGACAATTAATTCACTACAGTCCCAATTGGCCTCACTGCAGGCCCAACAGCAGCCCCAAGCAGTGGTTACCATCAACATATCAAAGAAGGTCAAAAGAGTCCCTGACCCAGGAAGATTCAATGGGTCCTACAGAGAATTCAAGTCCTGGTGGCTCAACTTATGTTCATACATGGATGCAAACACCAAAGCATTCAAAACCAACAAAGATAAGGCCATTGCAGTCTTTACAAGGATCAGTTCCAAGTCTGGGAAAGCTGATAAAAACCACATGGGTCAATGGGCTTGCATACAAGTCAAAAGATACCTGGGAGGGTCATTACATGAGTGGCCCAATGAACTTGAACTATCCACCATGTTGAAGGAGCAGTTATGACCACAAACAAAGCAGACCTTGCCAAGCAAAAGCTAGAATGTTGCCTCATGAGGGGTGATGAGAAAGCCCAGACCTTTATCATGCACTAGCTCACATGTTTCCAAGAAGCAGGGATCTCAGACTCAGAAGGGGTTCAAATTCTCAAAAGGAATACTGCAGAACCATTAATGAGGCAAATATACCTCAACAATGACTGCCAAAGCACTGTTACAGATTACATTGACAAAATCACCCAGGTCAGGAACTTGATGGAAACCTTCAAGCTTTCTTGTTCTCGCTATGCTCCCCCCTCCAGGGATAGCCCCTCAGGTGCAAGGACCTTTGGAGGCCACAGTAAGCCCATGAACATAAGTGTGGTGGGCCATGGTAATGTGGACAGGACCCCAAACTCTGCCAGAACCATCACATATAAGGCTGAATTAATTATCAAGTACCAAGGACATCAGGAGCATGTCACTGCCAAAGTCACCAATCTAGGATGTAACAATCTGATCCTAGGACACATGTGGCTACAAAAGCACAATCCCAAAATAGATTGGACCAAGGGCATGGTAAAAATGACCAGATGCCCAAAAAACTGCTACCTTCTCTTAGACAGGGCTATATTCCTATGATCCCTAGAAGAACAGGAGTTAAACAACACCCCTTATGCCTATACCAAGATTAAGGCATTAGAAAAGGACAAATCCATGGATCCTCCCCTTGAAGAGCAAATCCCAAAGAATACCATGAATTTCTCAAAGTCTTCTCCAAGAAAGTCTTAGAATGCCTCCCTTTGAGGAAGCCCTGGGACCATGCCATAGACTTAAAGGAAGGACTCATACCAAAGAAGGGAAGGATCTTTCTCTTATCTGTAGAAGAACAAAAGGAAGTATCAGACTTTGTAGACAAACAACTTGTAGACAAACAACTCTGAAAGGGTTACATCTGACCTTCCAAATCACTCCAAACATCACCTGTCTTCTTTGTACCCAAAAAAGATGGGAAGAAGCACATGGTTCAAGATTACTGCTATCTCAACAAGTAAAAGGTTAATAACAGCTATCCCCTACTTCTAATCTCCCAACTAGTTGACAAAGTGAAGGGATCCAAGGGGTTCACTAAGATAGACCTCAGGTGAGGGTACAACAACATCAGGGTTAAGGAGGGCAATGAGTGGAAAGGAGCATTCATCTACCATCAAGGGAGTCTTGAGCCAATGATAATGTTCTTTGGGCAGTGCAACTCACCCACAACCTTCCAAACAATGATGAACAAAATATTCACTGACATGGATGGATGTGTTGTTGTCTACATCAACAATATAATGATTTTCACAAACAGAACAAGGGAAGAACATGTGAACATGGTAAAAGAAGTATTACATTGGCTACAGGAAAATGACCCTCTTGCCAAGCCAGAAAAATGCTCCTTCTTTACAAAAGAAGTGAAGTTCCTGGGAATGATCATAACCCAACAAGAGATTAAAATGGAGCAAGATAAGGAAAAAGCTATCCTAGAATGGCCAACCCCACACAATGTTCGTGAGGTAAGAAGCTTTCTTGGATTAGCAAACTTCTATTGGAGGTTTATCAAAGATTTCTCCCAATTGAGTTATCCCCTCAATAACCTAACCAAATAGGACCAACCATGGGTGTGGTCTGACAAGAAAAACACTGCCTTCAAGCATCTAAAAGCACAGTTCACTATGGTACTGGTACTTGCATACCCAGATAACAATCAATGATTCTGCTTAGAAACCAACACCTCAGACTTTGCTATGGGTGGTATATTATAAATCGAAAAAGAAGGAAGATGGCACTCAGTGACCTTCTCTTCCCACACCATAACATCAGAACAATGGAATTACCCCATTGCAGATAAGGAGATGTTGGTGATCATTCTCACACTTGAGCAATGGCATCAATACCTCAAAGGGGCCAAATTCCAGTTCAAAATCTGGATGGACCATGCAAATCTACAATATTTCATGGTCAAACAAAACTTAAATCAGCAACAGGCCAAATGGGCCCAATATTTGTCCCAGTTCAATTACCTTTTGGTCAAGAAGCCTGGCTTTCCATGAGAAAGGCTGATGCACTCTCTTGCCAAGAAGACCATGCTATCAGTATTGAGCAGGATAATGCACAGGTTCAGATTCTTCCAGCTGAAAGAATCCAAGGAGCTAATATCACATAGGTTTATGGAGGCAAGGAGCAGATCCTACATCATGTGAAAAAAGCCCAAAAGGAGAGTCTCTCCCATGAGACAACACTTGATGATGACAGCTTAGAGTAAATATAGGACAAGATCCTGGTACCAGATGCTGGCACACTTCAGCAAGACATCATCACCCAGTACCATGATTCTCTAGTAATTGGGGATACCAGAAATGAAAAAACCCTGGAACATGTGCACCAATACTACACATGGCCAGAAATGACCAAACAAATTGAGAAATACATGACATGCTGTAACCAATGCACCAGAATGAAACCCTTGAATAAGGCACCCCTAGGCTTACTCCAGCCCCTTCCCATACCTCAGGGTCCCTGGAAAAACATATCCACAGACTTCATCACAGACTTTCCCACTGTTGATGGCAAGGACTCCATACTCATGGTAGTAGATCAGTTATCCAAATCAGTTGAAATCATTCCCACAACCAAAAATGTGAAAGCCTTAGGGACAGCCCAATTATACAGAGATCATGTATGGAAGCACCACAGGCTTCCAAAATCAATTGTTTCAGATCATGGTCTGCAGTTCACCACCTCCATTATGAAAGAACTTGTGGATGTAAGCGACTGCTAGATCCTGTACAGGACTAGGGTCACTGACGTTTGAACTTGTGGAGGATAGAGGGAAGAGCTAGTGGGAAATCCCACAAGAACTTGACTAGAGTTCTTGAGGCAATGGGATTCAGATTTATATATTAATACATTGTTTGTACGTATTGACTATGTGGTCCATGCACATACAGGCTAGAACATTCTAGACTGCAGCAGAGATTAGTGTGGCTATGTAGAATGAAAGAGAAGTGATGGAGATTAAAAGAGTAAGGCATGATGTCATAGTGACATTATAGGCCTAGATCAAGTCACATGATTGGTCATGTGATAGATCATTGCAAGAAGTGTTAAGTCCAAGAGATAAGATGAAGGAAGGATAAGATGTCTGCAAAGGTTATGATAGGGGTTTTGAGGTCTGTTCGTAACACCACCCTCTGTCTAAGACTTGACTTCCAGGTGAGAGAAGACATCACACTTGGCAGGCATCAGTTTGTAGTGGGAAAATAAAGAAGTGAAGGTTGTGGTAGTCATATGTAAGTGTCACAGGTGTTAAGATCATTCTCTTCTCCCAGGCTAACTCCAGAACTCCAGAGTTATGCTTGATAGATGGGACTTGGCTTCATTGTATGTGGTGCGCCCTTGTTAGTCCTTGTCCCAGATTTGTGGAGCAGAGGTTAGAGGTTGAGAGGATTGCAAGTGATCCTTAGAACAAGTGTAAAGACTTTAGAAGGTTAACTTCTAAGTCAAGCAGAGTTAGACCATCAAGGTCCAGTCAGAGGTCAGGAGGAGAATCTAAGATGATATTAGACTCTGGTCTGCAGAGTTATTCTACAGGGTTTATATACTGGAGTCCAGAACCTGGTTACTTGTGTGCTTGCTAAAGCTAAGTAAGAAGGCAGAGACAGAGTAAGGGGAAAACCAGAGCTGTGCTCCTAAGTGAGCACAGGATTGGAGGTATCTACAAGGTGAGAAATGTACAAGGAAAAGGTACCCAAAATAATACTACATGGTATGTGAACTCTGAATGTCTGGAGACCCAGAGTTGATGCAAGAGATCGAGGTGTAAGTGGAGAAGTCTGGAGTTGGACTTAGCTGATTTCTTGGGATATGACAACAGGGCTGAGAGGTAAGAAGTGTAGAAGTCTGAAATTGCTTCTTTGGCATGGGGTAAGTTAGATTCTGGTTCCCACATATGGTCAGAGTCGTTGTACCCCTTCCAATGAACCAGGAACTCCACCTTATTTTGTTTAAGGCACAATGACCTGCATGAAAATGTTTTCTTGCAAGGCCATGATAGAAAGACCAAGTTATATCTCTTTCAATAGAAAGAGAGGTATCATACAACTATGGCTGGATAGCCATTAATCCCATCTACATACCCCCAAAATTTCAAAATTTTCTACTGTGTATATCAAAAGATATACACTTACCATTCCTGCCTTATGTGCATACTGTACCTTAGTTAACATAGTTGCATACATTTCATTAATTTCCCAAATATCTACTATAGACATGGCTAAGGTGCTACTATTCCCAGGACCATCTGACCATAGACTACCCCTAAAACCTATCATGTGACTATATCGTTAGTCAGCAAGTGGCACAATATCCTAATTTGCATTTGACCCCTATCTATCTCTACTGGGCACAGCTCAGCACAGCATGAGTCAGCCTGAGCCAGTGTGAGTCACAGGGAGTCATAATGAGTCATAATGAGTCACAGCATCCAAAAGCCAAAAAGGGGATATGTCAGAATGAGTCATTGCCCAGCAGATCCCCAGCCAATCACTGAAGAGAATCTAAACTTGTCTGGCACTGTGGGAAGAGAGTACTATTAATAGGCCACTTTGTAAGCAGGCATAGCCACCCCATATTTGTGTATATAAGGACAGCCAGTTTGGCAGTCCAGAACAGGAACTTACTAAGAGACTTACTAAGGGAAAAGCCCAAAGAAACCCCTAAGCCCTCAACCAGCAGTACTATCTAGCTAATATACTAGGTAGACTGTACTAGGATACCATAGCTACTGAAATAACAGTACACTAGGCTCCATCTAAGCGATTCTAAGCAATCTGAGTGTAGTATATCTACCAGGTCAATCTGTACCCTACACAAATCTAGTGTAGGAAGGCTTAGGAAAGCTACTCTGTTCTGAATACCAAGCCCTGTCACCAATAAACTACCAATAGAGTGATTTCCTAGTGAATTCTATTGTGTGAATTGTGTGATCAGCAGGCCAAACAGCCCTCAACAAAGCTAACTCATCAAGAATTTGAGCCAGTATAACCAAATTTCCAGAAAACACCCAATAGCTTAGGTATAACCAAACCAGCCTTTAAGCCAACAACACTAAACAAACTCTTGCTAGTATCCTACACCCCCAATAGTGCAGACTGAGTCTGGCTATAGGAAGAACACCCAGATTATTGATTGACTAAGTTTATCACTAAACCAAGTATTTACCCTTAGGTTTATCTAGGAGGTTATTTTATTGTCAAGTGCCCCTAGCTCATATTCATCCTCCCACGGAGGATCAAGCCACAGTAGAATCCCTAGCAGTTCTATTAGCTGAATCCTAGAAAGACAACAGCAAGTCAACTATATAATCAACTTCAAACTCTATATCGCCCTCATCTATAATGATGAGTGGCCCAGGGGCAACAAGGGGCTGGCCTGGGAGTGTCTCCCAATAGGGTTTGATTCACAAAATGTTAATTATGGGATAGATCTTCATGGAGGATGGCAACTGGAGTTTGACTGTGTTGCCCCTGATAAGGTCCATGATAATGTAGGGGCCCAGCCACCCTTCCATAAGCTTCCTAGAAGTGTGGGGAAGTCTTAAATTTGATGTGGAGAGCTAGACCTGCTGGCTGATAGAGAAAGTGTGGGGTGCTGATCATCGTTTGTTAGCCTGTAACTTTATGGTATCTTGTGCCTTTTTCATGGAGGTTTTGGCCTGGTCAAAGGCTGTGGAGAAGTCTGTTGCAAAGTTATTAGTGGCTGGCACCTTTCCTTTTGGCAGTTCAATACCCATCCAAGGAGTATAGGAATGGGTAAGGGAAAAGGGGGTAACATTGGTTGCTGAGGCTACCTGGTTGTTGATCACAAACTAGGCCAGGGTGAGCCACTGTGGCCAGTCTTCTTGTCTTTTGGAGCAGAAGAGGCAGAGATAGGTTGAGATCTCCTGATTCATGTGCTCTGTTTGTCCATCCATTTGTGGGTGATACACAGTGGACATTTTCAGATCTATTTTAAGGACCTGTGTGTTACGGTTTTCTTCCTTCATCGTGGTACTCTTTTACTTTCTATCATGCACACCTTACGTTCTCCTCTTCCTCTTGTTTACCGATATGTTTACCATCATTTTCTTGTTCTCTCTTGCGGTCTACGAGCGGACATAGTTCCTCTTTGATTTCCCTTGTAGTCATCTTCGATTTGTCATCTCGGACTCTGTCGCTCCGGACAGCCTACTCCTTAGTTACGTCTGTCATCGTAGCTTAGTC
>JBBPNQ010000578.1:0-14412 GCA_038090975.1 Boletellus pseudochrysenteroides
GCTCATGTATTCGCCCATCTCTCTCTAGTTTTGTCCACTTGGAGAGTCCCCACTGTCTATACCCCTAGGCCTTAGTTGGCATACTCTTTCCAATTCCACATTGCTCATCATTATTGTCTCTTGAGGGTTATGCTAGTCTGGTTAGCATCTTCTCGTAACCAAGGACAAGACCCTTGCGCAACTCCCATTGCTTGGTAGGCTTTGGTTGTTTCACTTACATTATCACAGACCTCATCAGGAGCAACATGGTCAAACTCCACTTGCCATCTTCTATGAAGATTTACCCCATCATTAATATATCATGAATCAAGTCATATTGGGAGACACTGCTGGGACAACCCCTTGTCACCCCTGGACCCCTCATCGTCACAGATGAAGGTGATACAAAATTTGAAGTAGATTATTTGGTCGACTCATGCCTTAAATGTAATAAGGTGGAGTTTCTGGTGCACTGGAAGGGGTATGATGACTCTGACTGTATGTGGGAACCAGAATCTAATCTATCTCACGCAAAGGAGGCAATAATGGACTTCTACACCTCTCACCCCTTGGCCCCTTGGTGTCTATGTATGACTACCAAAGCCTTCTTCTCCCTATTTACCCATTACAAACCAATGACTGCGGAATGCGATGTCTTCTCTTGCCTGGAAGTCGAGTCTTAGACGGGGGTGGTGTTACAAATGTACTCCTTGAGCCCCTATCATAACCTTCACAGATATCTTATCAGCAACTATCTTATCTTCTGGACTTAAAACATTTCTTTGACAGCTGTCACATGACTGGTCATGTGATCAAGTCTAGGCCTATGATGTCACTATGACATCATGCCTCATTCCTTTAACCTCCGTCCCTTCCCTTCCATTACGCACAGCATCATTAATCTCCGCTGTAGTCTAGAACGTTCTAGCCTGTACGCACACAGACCAGTAAGCACAATATGTACAAACACATGTATTAGTATAAATACTTGAATCCCATTGCCCCAAGAACTCTAGTCAAGTTCTTGTGGGAATTCCCCTAGTCCTTCCTCCTTTTCCTCACAAGTTCAAATGTCGGTGACCCTGGTCCTGTACAGGATTAGCAGTCGCTTACAGTTTGAGGACAGAATGGGATAGGATGGACAGGATGAGCAGGAGGGCTAGGCGGTGGAGGTCTAGGAAATGGCCAGTCGGATTGATTACTTACATTCTCTGCGACACTGTGAATGGTGCAGGACAGCGTGAGATTATGAATCATGTTGTTGATGATAAACATAAAGATAATGAAAAAGGTCTTGGGCATTCGCCAGAAGATCAATCTGCCATTTCCGAGTGTAATGAAAACCGTGTCATTGGTTCTCACTATAAACTTGCCTTCCTCAATTGCTGAGAACATATGAATGATCACCAGCAAGGTATCAAGGATCAAAGGATAGAACCAGTGTTCATCGTGCAAGACCGTGGGAGGCATCGGTGAATTCAAAAGATGAACTCTGCTGGTCAAGTGGGGCTCATAACCTTTCGGGAGATAACCCAAATGCGAAGGGACAAAGGAATAAACCTCAGGTGGGAATACTCACCTGAATGATGAACAGAACTGGTAAGATCAAGTGATAGATGTTGGATCTCTGAGAGGTTCAGGTAGAATGAATAGAGAGATAACTCATTAGATTAGATGATCACTAAACTGATCATCTTATATACGTAAAGGTATTGTTTGTATCTATGTACAAATTTAACCATAGATAGAAACATTCTAGAATGCTAAGTAAGAGTTCTAAGTAACTGTCCAATAGCGGATAGAACTCTAGGTGTGGTGTGCTATGACATCATAAGTCTAGATCATTACTAATATGAATAGTGTCAGCCTAAGTCTAGACTAAAGGTCTGGATCAGATAAGATAAAATAATACCAAGAAATATCTGATCTGATAGGGGCTAATATAGATACAATATCTATATTCTCAACACCGACAGGGGCCACCTATGTGGCATCAAGACCCTGGACTACTATCTCGAGCACAACCAGGCGGCGGCTGTGCCATCAGGTGAACACAATTTCTGCATATTCTACCACCTAACAGCTGGCATGTCACCAAGAAGTCACCATCCCTCTGTAAGTGACCGCTAGATCCTGTACAGGACTAGGGTCACTGACAAAGGAACTTGTGAGGAAAGGGGACAAGAGACTAGTGGGAAATCCCACAAGAACTTGACTAGAGTTCTTGGGGCAATGGGATTCAAGATTATATACTATACAGGTGTTTGTACATATTGTGGTAGCGGTCCGTGCATGTACAGGCTAGAACGTTCTAGACTACAGCAGAGATTAATGAGGCAGTGCAAGGCTATGCATAATGGAAGAAAGAGAACAGTGATTAAAAGAATGAGGCATGATGTCATAGTGGCATCATAGGCCTAGACCAGGTCATGTGATTGTCGTCGAGAAAATGTTCTAAGTCCAAAAGATAAGATAGGTGTATCGATGAGATGTCCATGAAGGTTACGATAGGGGCTCAAGGAGTGTGCTCGTAACACCACCCCCCGTCTAAGACTCGACTTCCAGGCGAGAAAAGACATCGCATTCTGCAGGCATTGGTTCGTAGTGATTAAATAAAGAGAAGAAGGCTTTGGTGGTCATACGTAGACGCTGAGGAGCTGAGGGATGAGCAGCATAGAAGTCCGTGATTGCTTCCTTTGCGTGGGATAAATTAGACTCTGGTTCCCACGTTCGGTCGGAGTCGTTGTACCCCTTCCAGTGCACCAGAAACTCCACCTTATTCTATCTAAGGCGTGAGTCAACTAAATAATCCACTTCAAACTCTGTATCACCTTCGTCTGTGATGATGAGTGGCCCAGGGGTGACCAGGGGTTGTTACGAACGCACTCCTAGAGCCCCTATCGTAACCTTCGCGGACACCTTATCAAAGCATCTATCTAATCTTTTGGACTTAGACACTTTTTCAACGACTATCACATGACTGGTCGCATGACCCGGTCTAGGCCTATGATGTCATCATGACATCACACCTCACTCTTTTAATCACCGTTCCTTCTCTTCCATTCCAACATAGCCACGCATAGCCCCTTAATCTCCGCTATAGTCTAGAACGTTCTAGCCTACACGCGCATGAACCACGTAGTCAATATGTACAAACATTGTATTAGTATAAGTACCTGAATTCCATCGCCCCAAGAACTCCAGTCAAGTTCTTGTGGGAATTCCCCTTGATCCACTTGTCCACTTTCTCTACAAGTTCGTCTGTCGGTGGCCCTAGTCCAGTACTGGATTAAGCGGTCGCTTACAGGGGTTGTCCTGGCAAGGTCTCCCGATAGGGTTTGATGTGTGATACATTAATTACGGGATGAATCTTCATAGAAGATGGCAACCAGAGTTTGACTGTGTTGCTCCTGACTAAGTCCGTGATGATGTAGGGGCCCAGCCACCGTTCCATAAGCTTCTTAGAAGCGCAGGGAAGTCTTAAATTAGATGTTGAAAGCCAGACCTGCTGGCTGATAATGTAGTCGTGTGAAGCTGACCGTCGTTTGTCGGCTTGTCGCTTCATGGCATCCTGTGCCTTTTTCATAAATGTTTTGGCCTGGTCAAAGGCCATGGAGAAGTCGGTGATAAACGTGTTTGCGGCCGGCGCTTTTCCTTGTTTCAGTTCAATACCCATTCAGGAAGTATAGGAATGGGTAAGGGAGAATGGTGTTTTGTTGGTAGATCCAGCTACCTGATTGTTAATTGCAAATTGGGCCAGGGCAAGCCACTGTGGCCAATCACTTTGCCGTTCGGCACAGAAGAGGCGGAGATACGTGGAGATCTCCCGGTTCATGCACTTGGTTTGCCCATCCGTTTGGGGGTGATAGGCAGTGGAGAGTTTAAGGTCTATCTTGAGGACCCCTGCAAGTTCTTTCATTACTTCTGCGGCGAACTGCAGGCTGTAATCTGACACTATTGTTTTGGGAAGTCCATGATGCTTCCATACGTTATCTCGATACAGTTGGGCTGTTCCCAAGGCCGTCACAGTTTTGGTGGTGGGAATGATTTCAACCGATTTGGAGAACCGATCTACTACCACCAAGATGGAATCCTTGCTGTCAATGGTGGGAAAGTCCGTGACGAAATCAGCTGAGATGTCTTCCCAGGGTCCCTGAGGTACAGGAAGGGGCTGTAACAAGCCCGGTGGTGCCTTGTTCGAAGGTTTCATCCTAGCGCAGCGGTCACATCACGCCATGTATTCTTCAATTTGTTTGGTCATTCCTGGCCACATATAGTACCGTCGTACATGTTCCAGGGTCTTTATGTTTCCAGCATGACCAACTACTGGTGAATCATGGTATTGTGTTATTATATCCTGATGTAAGGTGTTGACATCAGGGACCACAATTTTGTTGTCCTCTCTTTCTAAGCCGTCAGCGTCGAACGTCATTCCGTGAGAGGTGTTTCCCTTTTGGGCCTCCTTCACATGCTTTAGGATGTGCTCCTCGCCACCATGGATGCGTGTGATGTTGACCCCTTGGATCCTTTCGGCTGGAAGGATCTGAACCTGGGTGTTGTCCTGCTCAATGCCAATAGCATGATTCTCTCGGTGGGAGAGCGCATCAGCCTTTCCCATGGAGGTACCGGGCTTCTTTACTAGCAGATAATCGAATCAGGACAAATTTGGGCCCACCTGGCCTGTCGCCAATTAAGGTCTTGTTTGACCATGAAATATTGTAGATTTGCATGGTCCATCCATATTTCAAATTGAGACTTGGCCCCTTCAAGGTAGTGGCGCCATTGCTTGAGTGCAAGGATTATTGCCAGCATTTCTTTGTCCGCAATGGGGTAGTTTCGTTGCTCCAGTGTCATTGTGTGGGAAGAGAAGGCTACCGGATGCCATTTTCCTTCGTTCTCAATTGATAATACACCACCCGTGGCGAAGTCTGAGGCGTCGGTCTCTAGCTGGAATTTTTGGTCATTGTCCAGATATTCTAAGATTGGTGCCATGGTAAACCTTTGTTTTAGATGTTCAAAGGTGGTGTGTTCCTTTTCCAACCACACCCATGGTTGGTCTTTCTTGGTTAGGTTGTTTAAAGGGCGACTTATTTTGGAGAAATCTTGGATGAATCTCCGATAGAAGTTTGCTAATCCCAGGAAGCTTCTTACTCCTTTGACGTTATGTGGCATAGGCCACTCCAGGATTGCTTTGACCTTATCCTGCTCCATCTTGATTCCTTCCTGGGAGACGATCATTCCCAGGAATTCCACTTCCTTGGCAAAGAAAGAACATTTCTCAGGTTTGGCAAACAGGTCGTTCTCCTGTAATCATCGGAGTACTTCCTTCACAATTTTAACGTGTTCTTCTCGAGTTTCTGACGTAAAAATCATTATGTCGTCAATGTACACGACGATGCATGCATGCATATTGGTGTAGATCTTGTTCATCATAGTTTGGAATGTGGCAGGGGAGTTGCACTGTCTGAAGAACATGACTGTGGGTTTGAAACTTCCTCAGTGGCAAACGAAAGCTCCTTTCCATTCGTCGCCCTCCCTGACCCTTATGTTGTTGTATCCCCATCGGAGATCGATCTTAGTAAACCAAGTGGAGCCCTTTACTTTGTCCACTAGTTGGGAGATTAATGGCAGGGGATAATTGTTTTTCACCGTCCACTCGTTTAGGTAGTGGTAGTCTTGCACCATGCACTTCTTTCCATCTTTCTTTGGTACAAAGAAGACGGGTGACGTTTGTGGTGATTTGGAGGGTTGGATGTACCCTTTTTGTAGTTGTTCATCTATGAACTCCGATACCTCCTTTTGTTCGTCAACTGATAGTGGGAAAACCCTTCCTTTTTTGGGTACAAAGCCTTCCTTGAGGTCTATTGCATGATCCCAGGGCTTCCTCGAAGGGAGGCGTTCTGAGACCTTCTTTGAGAATACCTCTAGGAACTCATGATACTCCTTTGGGATTTGTTCTTCCAGGGGAAGGTCTGCCATTGGTTGTTTCTTTTCTAATGCTTTTATCTTGGCGTAGGCATATGGCACGTTGTTGAGCTCCTGCTCTTCAAGGGTTCATAAGAACGTAGGCCTATCTGAGAGGAGGTAGCATGTTTTTGGGCACCTGGTCATTCTTACCGTGCCTCTACTCCAGTCAATTTCAGGGTTGTGTTTTTGGAGCCACGTGTGTCCTAGGATTAGATCATTTCTTTCCAGGTTAGTGACCTCGGTGATCATGCGTTCCCGATGCCCTTGGTATTTGATGATCAGTTCTGCCTTATGAGTGATGGTTCTGGCAGAGTTCTGAGTGCCATCTACATTGTATATGTGAAGGGGCCTCTCAATTTTGGAAATGGGGAGCTTCTTGGCTTTGACCCAATTTTGGTCGATGAACACCCCGTTTGCCCCACTGTCTAGTAGGGCTTTGCAGGGCGTTCTCTTCTCCTTATTTGTTACTGGGCAGACATTGATGTCCACTAGTACTTTGTTTTTGATATTGAAAGACCTTATACAGATCCTTTCCGGGGTTTCTTTGGTAGCGTTTTTCTTATTTTTCAAAATGGAATTAAGCGTGCATTCCCATGCACCAAGCCTGTCTAGGGACCCCGTTTCAGTAGATGTAATAGGGCTATCTACCTTGCTAAATTGTTCTTCCTCAACTTCCGTGCTAAAAGCTGCAAAACGGTTGTAGGAACTATTCTGGTTACTTTGTCCTATTTTATCCTTTCCTTGTTTCCCAGCAAACTCTGTGCTTAGAGCAGCAGATGTCTTTCCGAAACTCCTATTGCTACTCTCATCCTTAGGAACTTGAACACCCGGTTTGTTCAAGCTCTGAATTCTTTTCCCTGCTGTTTCATTTCACTTACTTGCATGTCATAGAAGTAAGCTTTCATCTTGTCGTAGTTCATGTGTTGTACGAGTCGAGAATGTCCTTGAGTGCTTGGTGGGCACGAGCTGCTTGTTTCAGTCGAAGGTCCTGCTGAACCCTCCATCTGTTACAGTTGTGAACAAACAGGTCTAAACAGTGGACAACAATGGTAATCACTACCCGGAATTTCCCTGAAATTATCCTGATTTATCCGACACTTGTACTGGCACTACAAGGCTCTAAAGCCATAGTCAATCCTCGCTCGCTCTTGCATCACGTGACACATCACGTGACACTCGCCTAGACTCCCTCACATGACCAGACCTAGACCATGACATCATAGTGATGTCATACCTCATGAATACCTCATGCTCGCCTCATGTCATGGCTATGCCACAGCCATAGCCTCATGCCTATCATCTCCACTGCCTGGTACAGCCTTATGCATTGCCTTCGTCTCATGCATCATCACATGCCTCACCTCACGGCTCATCATGCCCTATGCCCTTGTCTCATGTGCACTGGTATGCACTGCTATGTAGTCATATATGCTTACTATACATGCAATCCCATCGGTCTCTTACTATATGTAGTATAGTCTCTCTCATGCACTGCTTGGTCTGTGCGCATATTCCCAGAGTATATAAGGGCTCATGTATTCGCCCATCTCCCTCTAGTTTTGTCCACTTGGAGAGTCCCCACTGTCTATACCCCTAGGCCTTAGTTGGCATACTCTTTCCAATTCACATTGCTCATTACTACTGTCTCTTGAGGGTTGTGCTAGTCCGGTTAGCATAAGCTCGTAACCAAGGACAAGACCCTAGCGCAATCGCCATTGCTTGGTAGGCTTTGGTTGTTTCATCAGAGGACTCAGGGGCTGTGATGTAGGATATGATGACTGGGGGGGTGTCCTACTCCTGAATAGGAGGGACCAGAGAGATTCTCAATCTTTTGTTACATGAAGGCGTATCTTGAGTGTAGACTGAAAGTCAAACAAGCAGAACACTCACAAAGAGGTACAACTCAGCTTGTCAAGACTGAAGACTAATATGTCTGGGAAGACAGACTTAGGAATAGGAGGCCCACATGAAGGGCAACTATGGGTTGAGATGTCCAAGAGGGACAACAAGTGAAACAACCAAAGCTAACCAAATAGCTGGCGTTGAGACTAAGGCAATAGAAGGAGTCAAGGAGTCGTGGATTGCTCTGGTGGGCTCTCCAAGAGGACAAGACTGCAGCTGTAAGGCACAGGCGGTCCCCTTTATATACGTTACAGGATGGCGCACGGACCAAGCAGTGCATGTGAGTACAACTACTATGTATAGTAAGAGTCTGAGGGAAGCGCATGTACAGTAAGCGACTATGAGTAAGAATAGAGCATGTGACAGACGGAGATGAAAGGCATGCGGCATAAGAAGCAAGGGCATAGGGCATGAGAGGACATGAGGCGAGTCATGAGTTGATACATGAGGCAAAGGCAGTGGCATAGCCATGCACAGCACGGAGATTAATAACATGAGGCGTACCATGAGGTAAGACGTCATAATGATGTCATGGTCTAGACTGAGTCATGTGACGAAGGTCTAGATGTAGGTCACGTGATGCATCATGTGATAAGTCACGTGACACGAAAAAGAGCGAGGAGCGACAAGTCAAGCGACATGTCTAGGGAGTGTAGACTTGGCATAGAAAATGTAGAAAAAATAGGGGCTCTTTGGGAGCGATCGTAACACAGACGTAATGAAGGAACTCGCAAAGGTCCTCAAAATAGACCTTAAAATGTCCACGGCATACCACCCTCAGACCGATGGACAAACCGAGCGCATGAATCGGGAGATCTCCACTTATCTCCGTCTGTTCTGCGCAGAACGACAAGAAGACTGGCCACAGTGGCTCGCCCTGGCCCAGTTTGCAATCAACAACCGGGTAGCAGGATCTACCAACAAGACCCCTTTCTCCCTTACCCATTTATACACTCCCCGAATGGGCATTGAGCCCGCAAAAGGCAAAGCACCGGCTGCCAACGCCTTCACCTCCGACTTCTCCGCGGCCTTTGAACAGGCCAAAACATCCATGAAAAAGGCACAGGATGCCATGAAACAACAAGCCGATAAGCAACGATCGGCTTCCCATGAATTCTCCGTTGGCCAGCAGGTCTGGCTCTCTACATCTAATTTAAGACTTCCCTGTGCTTCTAAGAAGCTTACAGAAAGGTGGCTGGGCCCCTACGTCATCACGGACTTAGTTGGGAGCAACGTGGTCAAACTCTGGTTGCCATCTTCAATGAAGATACATCCCGTTATAAATATTTCACGCGTTAAACCCTATTGGGAGACATTGCCGGGACAACCCCTTGTCACCCCTGGTCCTCTCGTCATCACAGACGAAGGAGATAGTGAATATGAAATCGATTATTTAGTAGACTCGCGCCTTAAACGTAACAAGGTGGAGTTTCTGGTGCACTGGAAGGGGTATGACGACTCTGACCGAACGTGGGAACCAGAGTCTAATTTATCCCACGCCAAAGACGCCATAACGGACTTTTACGCGTCTCACCCCTCAGCCCCTCGGCATCTACGTATGACGACTGAAGCCTTTTACTCTTTATTTAACCATTACGAACCGATGCCCGCTGAATGCAACGTCTTTTCTCGCCTGGAAGTTGAATCTTAAACGGGGGGTGGTGTTACGAATGCACTCTTAGCCCCTATTGTAACCATTGTGGACATCTTATCTCTACATCTACTTTATCTTTGGACTTAGAACTTTTCTTCGACAACTGTCACATGACCGGTCACGTGACTTGGTCTAGGCCTATGATGTCACTATGACATCACGCCTCACTCTTTTAATCTCCGTTCCTTCTCTTCCATTCTAACATAGCCACGAACAGCCTCATTAATCTCCGCTACAGTCTAGAATGTTCTAGTCTATACGCACACGGACCATTGTCACAAATATGTACAAACACCTGTATAGTATATAGTCATGAATTCCATTGCCCCAAGAACTCTAGTCAAGTTCTTGTGGGAATTCCCCTAGATCTCCTTGCCTCCCTTCCCTCACAAGTCCTCTGTTGGTGACCCTAGTCCTGTATAGGATCTAGCGGTTGCTTACATAGAACTTGACTATTCTTTGACTACCGTCACCGACACACCTCTTCACATCTTTGCCCGCGCCCCCCAGCAGTAAGGGGAACCATACAGCCGGACCCGAGGCTTAATGGGACTACTATACAAACCCCCCCCTTTCTTTTTATGTATACCTGGGCCCTATAGCCCTGAAGGTGCGAAAGCCTTAGGCCTAGCACAAGAGGTAGCCTCGAGAGGCTTTAAAGCGGCTGATCCCCGCCTCCTACAATAGTTCAACTTCCTTTGGGATATGTCCCGTGTCCATGTGAGGCGCCTTTTCTCTTTACAAGTACTTAGTCTTCTGTGACTGGCGCAAGAGCGGTACTGTGCCCGCCAGCCACAGACAATATGTACATATCCTAGTCGGGAAAGGCCTTTGACCCGATAGGATCTTCACTGGAGTGATTATGATCCTCGCGAAGTACAATACAAACGGATGATTCCCAAACAAGAAAGCACTCCCCCTCCTCCTCTCGAATACGACCCAAATGACACCATCCCCATTAAGGTGGAACAAGAAGACTTCCCCTTAGAATTTTTTAATTTCCTATGCGCCGGTTTCCGAAACATCGGCAACACCCCCGATCCAAATGACCTCTATGCGGAACGCCGCGAATACATCAATTTAGATCCAAGGAGGTACAGCCACCTCATTCCCCCACCCCTAAGACAACAACCTCAGCTGGCACAACCGGTCTGAGGTCTACAAAGAGTACGCAACGTCTCGATTCAGTCGATCTCCGAGCTACAACTTGGAAATCAGCGAAGAAAGCTTTGCCCCCGCAGACATCAGAATGGACCCCGACCCAATGCATACTGGGTTCGGAGGAACGAGCACGCCGCCCGCGCAGCCGCCAACCGGAGCAGCGCCTGGTCTCGATGTCGCAGGGCTGCTCGCGACAATTAACGCCCTACAAGGACAATTGGCCCAGCTGCAGGCCGCCCAGCAACAGCAGCAACTAGGAACGGTTACGACCACCATTTCCAAAAAGGTCGAAAGGGTCCCGGACCCAGGAAAGTTTGATGGATCGTACTGAGATTTCGAGTCCTGGTGGCTCAATTTACGTTTATACCTGGACGCAAACGCTGAAGCGTTCAAGACAGACAAAGACAAGGCCATTGTGGTCTTTACAAGGATTGGACCCAAGTTGGGGGAAGCTGACAAAAATCATGCAGGACAATGGGCCCACATCCAAATAAAGAAATACCTCGGAGGGTCTCAGTTCGGCTGGCCCGATGAATTAGAAATTGCAGGAATGTTAAAAGAAAGGTTCATGACGGCCAACGAGGCCAATCTTGCCAAGCAGCACCTAGAGCGCTGTTTCATGAAAGGAGATGAGAAGGTCCAGACCTTCCTCACGCGCTGGCTCGCGTGCTACCAAGAAGCAGGAGTAACGGATTCAGAAGGAATTCGCCTCCTTGAGAGAAACACTGCTGAGCTGATCATGCGGCAAATATACTTGAACGGACGGCGAAGAATGACGGTGATCTCCTACATCGAGGAGATTACCAAAGTCGGGAACTCTATGGAGGCCTTCCGGCTTGCAAGGACAAGGTATGCTCCCCTGGCCCGAGACACTCCCTCAGGGTCGAGAACCTTCGGAGGTCGGGGTGAGCCGATGGACATAAGCGCAGTGGGCTGTGGTAAGCCCAAATGCTTCAATTGTGGCAAAGAAGGCCACCAAGCTAAATGCGACGGCAGATGGGCCTGCCCAGTCCCAAAATGAGAGTGCACCGAATGCCATTTCCTTGGGGGAGGGCATACAAGAAGGTGCTCGAAATATATTCTGCTACGCACAATGGAGGATCAGCCAGGATCTCCGGTTGAAGAAGGCGGCCAGAGCCCGCAGGGCAGTGACGGATCATCTCGGATGGTCCAACAAATGAACTTCGACGAGATGAAAGCATATTTCTACGATATGCAAATTAACGAAATGAAGAGGCAGGGAAAAGAATTTGGAGCTTGAACAAACTGGGTGTTCAAGTTCCCAAGAGCAATGGTAGTACAAGAAGTTTCGGCAAGACGTCTGCTGCTGTAAGTGCGGAGTTTGCCGAAAAACAAGGAAAGGACAAAATAGGACACAGTAGCACGAGTAGTTCCTACAATCAGTTCGCAGCTTTTAGCGCGGAAATTGAGGAAGAACAATTTAGCAATGTAGATAGCCCTATTACGTCTACCGAAACGGGGTCCCTAGATGGGCTCGGTGCATAGGAATGCACGCTTAATTCCGTTTTAACCAATAAAGAAAAGGCTACCAAGGAAACCCCGGAACGGATCTGCATAAGGTCCTTTAGCATCAAAAACAAAGTACTGGTGGACATCAATGTCTGTCCGGTAATGAATAACGAACGAAGAACACCCTGCAAAGCCCTGCTAGACAGCGGAGCAAACGGGGTATTCATTGACCAGAAATGGGTAACCACCAAGAAACTACCCGTTTCAAAGATTGAAAGGCTGCTTTATGTGTATAATGTAGACGGAACCCAAAATTCTGCCGGAACCATTACCCATAAGGCAGAATTGATTATCAAATACCAGGGACATCGGGAACAAGTAATTGCCGAAGTCACCAACCTAGGAAGGAATGACCTAATCTTAGGACACATGTGGTTACAGAAGCACAATCCCGAGATAGACTGGAGTAAGGGTACAGTAAAAATGACCTGATGCCCGAAAACGTGTTATCTCCTCTCTGACAGGCCTACGTTTTTACGGACCCTTGAAGAGCAAGAGTTACATAACACACCATACACTTACGCCAAGATAAAGGTGTTGGAAAGGGAACAACCGACAGCAAGCCTACCCCTAGAGGAGCAAATTCCGAAAGAGTACCACAAATTTTTAGAGGTATTTTCCAAAAAGGTCTCAGAGTGTCTCCCCTCAAGGAAACCCTGGGACCACGGTATCAATCTAAAAGAAGGATTTGTCCCCAAAAAGGGAAGGGTATTTCCCCTCTCGGTTGAAGAACAAAAGGAGGTGTCCGAATTCGTAGACGAACAACTACGAAAAGGCTATATCCGACCCTCCAAATCACCCCAAACATCACCAGTATTCTTTGTGCCCAAAAAGGATGGCAAGAAACGCATGGTGCAAGACTACCGCTACCTGAATGAGTGGACGGTTAAAAACAACTACCCTCTCCCGTTGATCTCCCAGCTAGTGGATAAAGTAAAAGGATCCACGTGGTTTACCAAGATCGACCTCCGATGGGGGTACAATAACATAAGGGTCAGGGAAGGCGACAAATGGAAAGGAGCGTTCGTCTGCCACCGTGGAAGCTTTGAACCCACGGTAATGTTCTTTGGGCAGTGCAACTCCCCTGCCACGTTCCAGACAATGATGAATGAGATCTACGCTGATATGGACACATGTGTAGTCGTATACATCGATGACATCATGGTCTTCACGTCAGGAACTCGCGAAGAGCACGTAAAAGTGGTAAAAGAAGTACTCCAGCGACTACAAGAAAATGACCTGTTCGCCAAGCCAGAAAAATGTTCTTTCTTTGCCAAAGAAGTTGAATTCCTGGGAATGATTGTATCCCAAGAAGGAATTAAGATGGAACAGGACAAGGTAAAAGCCATCCTAGGGTGGCCCACGCCACACAACGTCAAAGGAGTACGGAGCTTCTTCGGGCTAGCGAATTTCTATCGGAGATTTATCCAAGATTTCTCCAAAATAAGTCGCCCCCTCAACGATCTCACAAAGAAGGACCAACCATGGGTGTGGTCAGAAAAGGAGAACACCGCCTTTGAACATTTAAAGCAGAGGTTCACCACAGCACCGGTACTCGCCTATCCGGACAACAATCAAAGGTTCCGGTTGGAGACAGACGCCTCGGACTTTGCAACTGGCGGAGTGTTATCAATTGAGAAGGAAGGGAAGTGGCATCCAGTAGCCTTCTCTTCCCACGCAATGACACCAGAACAACGGAACTACCCCATCGCAGATAAGGAGATGTTGGCGATCATCCTTGCACTCGAGCAATGGCGTCACTACCTCGAAGGGGCTAAGTTCCAGTTCGAGATCTGGACAGACCACGCAAATCTCCAATACTTTATGGTAAAGCAAGATCTGAACCGGAGGCAGGCCCGATGGGCCCAGTACTTGTCCCGATTCGACTACCTATTGGTCAAAAAGCCAGGAACATCCATGGGAAAGGCAGATGCGCTCTCATGCCAAGAAGATCATGCTATTGGTATTGAGCAAGACAATGCACAGGTTCAGATTCTTTCAGCCGAAAGAATTCAAGGGGTGGAACTGACACGTGTCCATGGCGGCGAAGAAAAGATCTTGAAGCATGTCAAAGAAGCCCAAAAGGAAAAACCCTCCCACGGGACTACGCTCAACGCAGATGGCCTAGAGCAAAAAGAAGATAAGATCGTGGTACCTGACGTGGACACGTTACGTCAGGACATCATTACCCAATACCACGACTCACCGGTAATAGGTCA
>JBBPNQ010000579.1:0-14405 GCA_038090975.1 Boletellus pseudochrysenteroides
GTTGTATCTGTGGGAGGCAGGAAGGGTCCGGGAGCTGACAAAGCAGGTCAGAAGAAGGCCTGTAGGTTGGGTGGACTAAGCCAAAGCTCGGTAGATTGGAGGCATCTGCTGCGCTGGCTACTGAAAGTCTGAAAGACTGTCCTTAATCTCCGTTCTCCTTTAAGGCCACTGTTGTTGGGAGGCGCACTCTAGATATGACCCTAACTGCTAACCAAACGAGCTCTAAGGTCTACAAATGGGTACAACCAGAGCACGAACCAAAAGTGCCGCACCGTCCAAAATGGAGTCTGTACGCACCCATCTCCATCTTGCTCTTCAAAGCGCAGCATCTTCCTTCATATTCCCCACCGTCTTCTCCTGAACAGACCCTTCGTGCCCCATCGACCCCATCTTTTCCTCCACCGTAAACGTCGGCCCACGGAACCAATGCACGCCCCCATACACAGGGAAATAATACCACCCCATCGCGAGCAACATCACCCCGCCCAATACGACCGACGTATAATTCATCGTCGCCACCTGTGGATCCGGAGAAGTCGGAAAACAGAGAATGACAAGTATGAAAACCATAAATGTGACGGAAATCGCTGCAATCGGAGCACTCTGCACCCTGCATCAGCCTTGCTCTGATGCCCAAACACACAAAACAGACGAGCTCACCAATACCCCGAGTGAAAACGGTCCCGGCTTGAAGTCGTTCTCAAACGCGAACCGTGACACGATGGGCGTGATGTATGCCACGTACAACGCCGTCACCGAAATCGTGAACACGGCGCTGATCGCTGCCGAACCTATCAGTGCTAGCAGCCCAACGAGGAGTGCAAATGCGCAGTCAAACCACACCGTGTTGACTGGCGTGCCCGTGTACGCGTTTATCCTGTACAGCAGGCCAGAGAGGGGGAGGGCCCCATCTCTGGCGAATGCAAACGATTGCCGGGAAGCCGCGAGGACCATGGAGGAGCCCATCATGTATCTGAAAGCGATATAAGGAGGGTGAGAGCGAGATATGTGGGTAACTTACTGAACTAGAATGATAAATGACCATAGGACCATTGTCCACTTCTGTCCGAATGAGCTTAAAAATATTTGAGCCATTGGCTGGTTAACAGAGCTGCCCAGTACATAGGAGAGATCCGATCCCATGCAAAATGCGAGTGATACGTTGATGGCTGATGTTGAACTGAGAAATCCAGGCGGTGTGGATAGACATATCTGGACCCACCCCATCCCAGTACCCCTGCAATCGTGATAGCGCTGACCTTTTGAAATTTCAGGGGTTGGTGCAGAGTACAGCAGCAAGACATAGGCTTACTATTCCCCAAGGTGCGGCAATGGCAGCATTGGATGACTCCTCGCTGATGTGTATCACCGAGTCATAACCAGCTTTTGATCAATGAAAACAGATACGGGGGTGTGACAATAAAGTACGGAAATAAACTCACAGATCGTCCAGAGGGGCACCAGCAAACCAAGAATGAATGCAAATACATCTGGCCATCCAGAAACTACACTTATCATTAGTATAGCAATTTCAGAGCCTTGTAGCTGGATCTCACGATTTGTGAAGTTCCCAAAGACATATGAGGGAGTATTCATCAACTCTTTAGGTGTTGCGATCGGCAGCGCGATGATGACGACTAGACATAGCCTGTACACGTTGCAGGCCACCGTCACGCAGGAATACAGCTCAAACTCACAAAATGTTAAAAGCTACGTATATGCCCTGTAGTCTTGCAAGTACTTGCGTGCCAAGACTACAAATAACAGCCTGGCTGAGGACAATTGCAGCGTAAATGCCACTGTCACGGATTCGTTCACACATACTATCCAGTCATGATGGGGAAGACACTCACTATGATTGGGCAGTTGTGACAACCAGCTGCCCGTTAGAACCTATATTTGCTGCGGCAGTGATCTGGACAGTGCACCCCCAGTCGATCGAAGCTGATAGGATAATCCATTAAAAGAACATGATGAACATGCCCTGCGCACCTATTCCAGTGACTGCGCCAATCGTACTCGCGTCTGATGTCATTTGTTACACCGTCAGCGGAAAATGAACATGCACCTGGACTCACATCCGACGATCCAACATAAAATGTTGCGACAGCGAGGGGAGGATAACATATACGTCAGGTAATATAGCTATTTGGAAACGCGTTTGTACCAGTTTACATCGACAGAGGGTGAAGAGTCAAAGACACGTACCCCACCTGACGTCGGGGCCGACGACGCCAACTCGCCAAGTGCTATCCCGATGCACAGAATGAAAAATGATCCAAAAGCCCACTAGACAGAATAAAACAGAAAATAGTCAACGAAAAGTATGCAACGTACACCCCACACCATTGACACAGCCCCTCCATTGGATGCCGAACTCGAAAGTACGGAACTGCAACGTGGCGCAAAAGTTGAGAAAACAATAAACGTAGAACATGAAAGCCAGAACACACGCTATTGATGGTAATAGCCCAATGATACTGAATGCGATTCCGAAAACCTAGTATAAAGCTCCTTTGGTGAATGTTTGCGCATATATACATCCGTACCCTACTCACCTCGATGGGTTTAAAAGCACGCTTGAACTCTTGCTTATACCCCAGACTTGCTAACAATGCTTCATCTGACTCCATCACTGCACGAACGGGTGTCATGGTAGGCGAGGAAGATCCGATGCAACGGGCCGCAACCGACCTTCTCGATCCCGTCATATAGCCTTCCAACGGTGAATAATCAAGATACATGCTAGAGCCTGAAGTAGATATATGATCCTGAGAAGTTGCTGCGGGGATCACGGTGGTGACTACATAAGGCGGACTAGCATTCAAAAGATAACGCAATGAGGTTGCCGCATGGACTAACCTTAGATGCCTCTGATAGCAATGATTGGAAGTGAATTGAACCCCTTGACACCATCTGATCGGATACACCGCATGTCTCGGGGCTTAAAATATACTGAATCATGGGTCGAACAAAACCCTGAACAACATTCAGCTGCCACTCCGGACGTACCCCAGCTATCGAAGGCTGCACTGAATCCCTCTTGAAAGAACTCCCATCTAAATGCAACATCAAAGCAAGGCCCACCTTTCATGCTATCATGCATCCCGCCATCAGATCTATATTCTCCAACTTGGCGGGTTCGACACCAACGCGATCGCTGCCACCCACCCCGCATACGCCGATACAGTGACCGACGGGATGATTCGTCGGAGGTGTTGCGGGACAGACTGAAGAGATGCACAAGGTGTTGGCGGAGGCGGCACCTTGGTCAGAGGGTTTGAAAAGGGACAAGGCGAGGTTGTGAACATTGAGGGCATCAGTGCGACTGCAAGACATGACCGGAGAAGATATATCTCGCCAGTTTGCTGTCGCGGGACCGGTCCTTCTGTCTCGAGAGCGGGAGACGGGTGTGCTTTGATTTGATCACACATTGCGTCCGGATGGTTTCCGGGCCGTTGTGGAGGCAGCGGGGCGGATGGACTCTAGAAAGGTCCCGGGACGATGGTTGTGCAATAAGGTCCTGCATTGGCGAGCGCTCACTTTCTTCGAAAATTTCCCATGCCCTGAAACATTTTGCAAACCACGAAAGTAGTCACCCGGCGCAACGTTCAAACATCAGTGACATGTGAAACACCGCCCTTGTTGAACCAAGAGAGGCTCCTTGTTCTATTAGGCCCATCTGATGTTCTGCGATGCTTTCAGCAGCTCTTTTCACTCTTGTCGCAGCAGTTCTGGTCCCAACACTCGCTGTCCAGGTGCCATTGGGTTCTGGTCACCGTTGGCAAGACGAGAACCTGATCAACACTATCGGCGAGGATCCTACAGAATGGAACCTCAACAAACCGCCAAACCCCAATGATACTGATCACCTCGTGTTTGAGACAGTGCGCTCGCTGCTTCAGCACTGGCCCAACACTCGTATGAGAAATGGTAAGCAATACGGGTACTTGTTTGCCGTTAGTATAGAACACATGTTTTCCTCCAGGCCATAACATTGTCCCGGGTGTCGTCCCGAAAGGAACACTTCTCTATCATGTCACGAATGACAACAAGTTACCACCAGGTCCGGAATGGGTTGCCACAGATCCTGAACATGCGCACGTTCTCTGTGCGGATCGATTCAGTCTGCGTTACCAACAGACATGCCAGCTTTTCTCACTCGCGACCACTCGACCTCTCAAAGTCATATATTTTGATGGCAACAGTGCTGCGAACATGCCGGACGGTACAATGGATACACAAGAGCTTATCACATGGGGCAGAACCTACAATGGTACTTGGCAAGAGGAACCACAATTGATCCGAGACATTTGCGAATGGGGAGGAAAGTTCGGTGTGGGTGGGTTCGTGAGGTACATGTTTATTCATTTCCTCCGACGTATTCCTGCAATGAACATCGTTACAGGATGGAAACGGATTTGTAAGTGACCGTCAATTATGCCTGCGGTTCAGCTCTCCATAAACGGCTTCAGTGAGATCATGCTTTGTAACTTTACCTCTGGCCTCAGTGTGGTTTCCTCCGCGAGCCTAGTGAGGCGAGCTATTCAACTATCACAGCGTGGGTCTCTGTCTGCTCGACCTCTTGTTTGGGAAATGCTCAGACGGCTTTGGATAGCAGGAATTGTCACATTTCAAGTTATCGAGGCAGGTTCTTGGCACAATCACTTCCCTGGCGAGACACGCATCCAGCTGGATCTGGCTGGACTGGTTTCCTTCTATGACACTCAACTAGTGCCTTCGCTAGTTTCCGTTCGAGCCGATCAGGAGAGGTGGGATCATCGCGTGCGAAACATATCAAGCGAAGATTTATCGGCTGTAAAGTCGAGGCTAGAGGCAGCCTTGACCAGACCCGAGGGTCTGTCGAGTGGGATCGACTGGAGAACACTCATCCAGGTCATAGTTGACCGATTTGCTGGACGGCTCGAACTGACACGCCATCTCCTGAACTCATCGGCAACAGACTCGGACGAACTCCTCGATCTCGCCAACAAAACTCAGACTCAGCTCAGAGTCATGCTGACACCTTACATCCTTTTCTCGGCCACGCCAACTGACCCATCGGACAAGACTGACTTGAATTGGACAAGACCCATATACAAGCTCTGTGCCACGACGCATACATACTCCATGGAGTCCGAATTGGACTCTATGACGGATTCAGAAAAACTATTGTTCAGGGTGGTACGAGGAACCAGTGGAGAGATTTGCCGTGTGGTAACGAGGATGTGGGCTGCGGGTGTCTATGCAGGCATCGATCTGACATTGAATACAAAGGAGTTTCTCGACATTGCTGAGGTAACCCGCGTTTGGAATACGTGGACAGAGGATTTGAACCGGCTGATGGAATGGCTGGACTGGAGCGTGTGGGTGAAGTGTCGTCCTGACTGTGGTCCCGAGGTGCGCCTGTTGTGCTGCCATGCTGACCTCGTATTTTTGATATCGTGATTGATGGCCGATCAACAGGAAATGTGTTACTTACCAACGTGGCCTGTTGGGTTCCAAAGACCGCCATATCCACACCTAGAAAGACCGACGAACTCTGACTTGCGAACCCTGTTTAGGGAATCCTTCGCCGAGGAGGTACGGAGGATCATACCAGAGGAGTTTAATCGGCCACAACCTAGATGTATCAGACAGGTTACTCCCCAAGAATTTTAGTGATTTGCCGATGGAGATATGCCATGCAGAACATCACCCAGGGAGAGGCTAGCTTTCTTTTCTTTGGTCTGATTTCACTTATTTGGGGGTTGAATGGGTGTTTCGATGTCTCGTCAGTCTTCGAGGGGCCCGAGGGACACGACATGGTTCTTTGATAGATGGCCTGCTCTCCGTTTGAGTGACGAGGGCGATGACACGGCCCACAACGAGCTCGATCGGAGATTAGAGAAGAGAGTGGTACTACTATGGCAGGGACGTGAAGCGGCTGTTTCAATTGAAGAGTTGCATCTGTGAGAGGTAGAGAGGGTGCGGAAGCCGTCAAAATAGGTGAGAAGGAGGCCCGGGGGTTAGGTGGGCTAAGCCAAAGCTCGTAGGTTGGAGGCGTCTGCTCCAAAGCCTGCGCTGGCTACTGAAAGACTACTCTTGACCACCTTAACGCTCTCCTTTGAGGTCACTGTTGTTGGGAGGCGTGCTCTTAATATGACCCCAACTCCTGACCAAACGAGTTCCAAGGTCTTCTTCTACAAATGGGTAGTACAACCAGAGCATGAATCGCAGTGTCGAGAACAGTGCCTGTATGCACCTATCTCCATCTCGCTCTTCAAAGCGCAGCGTCACCCTTCCCACTCCCCACCGTCTTCTCCTGAGCAGACCCTTCATGCCCCACTGACCCTATCTTTTCCTCCACCATAAACATCCAAGTCAGCCTACGGAACCTGGTAATGTCACTCATGCTCATGCAATGCAATGTGCCACTCGTGTGTCACGCACGAACGGGTTGGGTACACTCTAAGTATGTTTGCATGACACGCGAGTGGCACCTTGGTGTGTCACGCACATACGTTGTGTCAGTCATAGGTCATGTCCTCAACCTTGGTGGGGTTACTCTATCCCAGAGGTGCCACTCGGTGTGTCGTGCACACTGTGTGAACATAAGTGACACACACACGAGACTCCCACAAAATTTGTCGTTGGTCCAGACGAAAAATGAACATACCTTGGTCGGCTGTCTCCACGACTGAGGACAGGACACGACTTATGACTGATGTATGTGTGTGACACACATTTATGTTCGCGTGATACGTGAGTGGCACCCAAGTTGGTGTGAGCGTGACACACATATGCAAGGTGCCACCAGCTGAGCTGAGCTGAAGTGGTCGCATACATCAGTCGGGACACAGCTCTGTCGCTGCCATTTGAGCTGACGACGGATTGTGTGTGCGTGACACACTGAGTGGCACCTCTGGGACAGAGTAACCCCACCAAGGTTGCAAACGCAACTATAATATGACTGACATATGTGCGTGACACACCAAGGTGCCACTCATGTGTCACATGAACATACTTCAGGTGCACACAACCCATTTGCGCATGACACCCAGTGAGAAATGAATACGATTGTGTGTTTGGGTATGCCTAGACATGTTTCCCTGCGAGTTACTAGTTGCAGTGCAGTATACAGTTTGCAGTGCATTCTGTGAATGCACGCTGCACTGCACGTCGTGTCGCACTGGCACATTTGCATTTCACTTTCCAGATTGCCAGAAGTGGCCATATGTGAGTCGAGGCACAATCAGACATACATAGACATATGATTGATATCACCAGATAAATATTAGTAAATGCATAATGTAACATATAGTATCAGTTGAGGTCATAGTCACTTCTCACTCGGCGTGACACACAAGTGGCACATTGCATTGCATGAACATGAGCAACACACAAGACTGACCTTAGCATGTGGTTCATTCTTCGAGTTCATCAAGTACTTGAACATATCAGGTGCTGATTTGCTCATGTCGTGGAGGCTGCTGGACAGAACACAGGCTCAGCTCAGATGGCAGTGACAGAGGCATTCACAGAACACACTGCAAACTCTACACTGTACTGCAACTGGTGACTCGCAGGGAAACATGTCCGGGCATACCCAGACACACAACCATAGTTATTTCTCACTGGGTGTCATGCACGAATGGGTTGAGTACACTTAAAGTATGTTTGCGTGACACACGAGTGGCACCTTGGTGCGCCACGCACATATGTCAGTCGTAAGTCACGTCCTTGACCTTGGTGGGGTTATCCCAGAGGTGCCACTCGGTGTGTCACTCACATTGCACAAGCATAAGTGACATACACACGAGACCACCGTCAGAGCTGCGTCCTGACCGTCGTATGCGACCACTTCAGCTGAGTGACTCAGCTGAGCCGGTGGCACCTCGCATTTGGGTGCCACTCACGTATCACGCAAACATAGGTGTGTGTCACGCACATTTGGTCATAAGTCGCATCCTGTCCTCGGTCGTGGAAACAGCTGACCGAGTGGCACTCAGCCGAGCCGGACACACGACACACGCCAGGTATGTTCATTTTTCGTCCGAACCAACGACAGATCGTGTGGCGGTCTTGTGTGTGTGTTACTTATGTTCACGCAATGTGAGTGACACACCGAGTGGCACCTCTGGGATAACCCCACCAAGGTCAAGGACGTGACTTACGACTGGCGTATGTGCGTGGCGCACCAAGGTGCCACTCGTGTGTCACGCAAACATACTTTAAGTGTACCCAACCCATTTGTGCGTGACACACGAGACCGACCTTGGTGTGTGGTCCATTCCTCAAGTTCATCAAGTACTTGAACATATCGAAGTCGAAAAGCGTCATGCAGGGCTCACCGAATATGACCAGCATGCTTGTCATCGGACTTCCTACAAGTATTGATCAATATGGCTTTTGCCAATATCAGTAGTGTTGGTTCCAACTGACGAGCGGTTCCAGGCTCGTGTGCATGTACCTGGTCCGCGTTGATTATAGCACACACCGTCATCGGTTCGGAGGTAACAACGTCATAGGCTGTCCATGACGATTAATGTGAATAAGTTTGTCCATCCCAATGCATGCAGGATTATGTACATGTCGAGAATCATGGAACGTAAATTGATGGGTTCGCATGGCGACACCACCGTCGTCACCACTACACACTTTACGCATTCATCAACAACCAGTCTTGGTTGTCTTTGTCTCTTCAGACAACGAACGAATTTATTCTGGAGATGCTAAAGGACGCGTCGTCATCACATCCACCAGATTCCTCCGAGCAATCGCAGATTGGAAAGCCCACAAGGAGGGCCTACTAGGCATCGAAGAATTTAGCAACCGTGTCATTACGTCCGTGTCCTTTCACTGACACTACATAAAACTGATGGCACATCGCCTTTCGTTGCAAGTCATGGCAGAGACAACAAGATTCACGTTTGGCAGCGTCCAACGGAATCGGTGCCCATCCGACAGGGCGGGGCAGCTTCTTTGACGGATCAGCCCCCCCCTCCGCTGTGTTACTCCTTGGACATCAATGCGCTCAATTTTTGTCGATTTTCTCTTCTTCCGAGCTCAAGTTTGGACAGTGAGATTACAGCGTTCATCGCGGTCCCAAACCTCGTCGAATCAGCTCTGGTAGGCTCTACCGCTAGACGTTGACAGTCCTCATGTGAGCGTGTCCTCTAGGCGGACATTTGGACACTGCCCAACCGCGTAAGACTGCATGCTGCCATTGGAGACCGACAAGATATCTCCGCGACACACTTTTCTGACGGCCGCTCAGGGAACAAATCTGGTCCGTCGATTCTAGATGCCCGTCGATGTACTTACTGAGAACGTTGCAGGCATCATCATGTCCATGCACCTTTATTATGCCCCCTTAACATTGCCATCGACGTCAAAGGCACAGCGAGAACTGCGGCTTTTATGCGCGTATGAGGATGGGGGAGTCGTTCTCCGCCGGCGTACCTCTCCCGAAGGCAGGCAGACAGTGGAGGGCAAAGGGTGGGATGTTATCTGGAAGAGTCGATTGCATGTCGAATCAGGTTCGTCGTTGTGTGTCAACACATGGCCGACGTTCTTTACTGATTCCCCTTGGGTTTAGTGATGACCATGGCGGTATCAAAAGATTGTAGCGTTGCACTGACGGTCTCTGCTGATCACATCGTCGGAAGATACGATCTTGTACGTCATTGTGCCCCAGGCTCAGACTCGAGACGAAGCTCAGATCGCATCTTTACGCAAGAATGTTTCGACGCAAATTGAAGCAGAACAATCGGCTCGTGCGTTCAGAGCAAAGCACCCTGGAAATGGCGCCATTTCCATCCGTGACGATGGGCGTGTATGCGCAGTGGGAGGATGGGATGGTCGGTGAGCCTCGTTCGTCCACTGACCACGGTATCATGGTTCCTCAGGCTCCTTGAAATCTAGAATACGGCTTTACTCGACCAAGAGTTTCAAGTCACTTGGAACATTGGTATACCACAAAGATAACTGCCATGCACTCGCTTTTGCTTCAACATACGACGGGCGTTCCACTCACCAGGATCCTGGTGGCGCCTCAGATGGATTGGATGAGGATGACATGACCGACGAAGAAAAACGTGAGCGAGGACGATGGTTGGTCGCGGCAGGGAAAGACAACCGAGTGTCGATATGGGGTTTGATGAGCTTCGAAAAAGGAACCACTGCCTAATGGCCCCACCAGCCCTCAGGTTGGGCATTTGAACATGGGTATGTTGTATAGATTACAATAGATGGATAACAATAGATAAAGCTTTAAAGCCGAGAACGACCCGCAAACCAATCATACATCAGTTAAGTATATATCCAAGTTTTTCACAAGAGACCGGCCAAAAGCAGATCACGTTGTAATCGCACTTCTTCGAGCTCCTGCTGCGTCGGAATGCGCATCTCATCTTGGGTCGAGTTATCGTCATCCAACCCAGAAAGTTGGAATGCATTTTCGAGCATCTGGTGGGTCGCAATATCCCGCTCAACCTCCTCGGGCGTAGGTGGTCCTCGTACTTGGGAAGTACGAATAGAGGCTTCCCAACGCTTGACGCGCCAGAAGCCAATCAAGGAAGATAAAAGAAGGAACCAGCCTAGAGGTGAACGTGGGTCAGCGCCATACAATCGAGGATAGCCTCTAGTTACGTACCCAGAGTCATGAGCAGAAACGACAACCACTCTCTCGATGTAATGTTGAGGAGTGCATTGTCCGAAGATGGATTCTCGGCCGAGGTAGAAGCAGGCGGGAAAAGGGAACGGTCTTCCATCTCTGACGAGTCTTCTTCTCCTGGCATCCCAAAGCCATCCTCCCCGACACGAGAATAGAATCCGTATTGTATCAAGGTGAGACCAAGGCCAGCTCGAGAGCCAAACTTGGCCGCGTGAGTGGTATGAAGAAGGTACGTGAGTAGGAAACCGACGAATTGGAAAAAAAACGACGTGAAAAGATTGGTGATAAAAGTGAATATGGAACCGGATGGAAGATCATCTATGATCATCCCAGAATCTGTGTCCAAGCCCGCCGGTGCATGCACGGTTGTTTCCCAATAGGGAGGTACTGCATCTGCTTGCGCTGCAGCATAAGACTGGAGCGAGAATGAGTAAGAAGATCGTTCTGAGAATCAGAGGACGTACTGGGGGTGCGGTACTCAGTGTCTCCTCCGGCATGACATAAGCGTCGCCATCATCTGTGCGCATTTGCATAGGTCTGGTTGGCTTCGCTGTGACATTGGCAAAGACGCCATCGTTTTGCGTCCCCCCTCCGATGGCCCGCGAATGAGATGTAGTGGGCAAGCGAGTGTAATGAATGGGGAATATAGCGCTAACGGCTCGGCGGAAAAAGGAAGGTCGATGAGTCGGGGCTACTACGGGTGACGAAGGGACAAGTCCATTGGAGTTGCCAAAGTCGTTGGGCAGTGCGACAGCGGACGGCCGAGGTGGGGAGCCAGGTGGTGGTCGAACGTAGTCAAAGTCGCGCTCGAAATCGTACACGGCTGGGGTCGTTGGGGTTGCCTCGGGTGCTTCAGCGGGCGATCTGAACCGAGTTGGCGCCGCCAAGTCGTGTCGCTCGTCCTCCTCATCGGAACCGAACGCTTCGTCCAGTTCGCGATCTGCCTCCCGTGTTGGCTGCTGGGTTGGCAGCGGTGCGTAGCCAGCTGGCATTTCGAGTTAGGACCTCAAATGTCCTGCGCCGTTCTAGTATAAACAAACCAAAAATCAGCCGATGCTGAGACTGAAAGCAGGCACCACAGCTTACATCGTGCGACCATAGTACAGACGGCGACGTCGCCAGAAACAATTCATCACCGCAGCAAATCCGCAGACCTGGAATATCTCCTTTCCACTGCGTCCTATGGTGTAACGCCATGTCAGCCGCTTCTGCCAACGTGCAGATGTGACCTGCACGACTTTGGTTAGATCTTCCCCGAAATTGAATCCCGCACCAGCGGCGCACTTCAGAAGGCTGCGAGTACTGATGTTTCGTCGTTGTACGCCAGGTTCTCTGGAAATCTCGTGGCCGCATGGGATGTGCTGAAACCCCGAGCCTGTACTATGTATATCTGGTCCAAGCGAATGGTTGCCCGCTCCCTCTTGATGTTCGTTCCATCGTGGAAGAACTTTCCGTTGCTAGACCCTCCGAAAGACCACCAAAGCCTATTTTCCTACCACCAACTCGTCCCAGGTCGACTGGCCTCACCATCGCTAGCATCGAGCATACATTGTACCACATGCATACATGCACCAATCTGAGGGCTTACTTCGCCCCGTAAGTCGTCAAACCGGGTGCGCATTTTGGTCCTGGTTCGTTCGCTTTTCTAAGAACTTGTCGACTGACAAGGACTGTTATAGAAATTGACGTCGAACAATGTCCGAACTGTGTCAGTCAGGGTCATTCTTGCGTCTCCGAGGACGCCATAGCCCGCGCTGTTGAAGACAATGTCCAATCCACTGAATACCTTGGTTTGCGCAAATGCATGGATGATATCGACCTGGTTGGTGACATCGACTTTGAGTACGAGCAATGTGTCTTTGGAACAGCCGAGCGCCCCAGGCTTCCCGGGTGCTGCGACAACGATATTGCCTTCACTGGGACGAATTCCATCAATATCTTTCCGAAACTAGACGGTGTTTCAGTGACTAACAAGGTAGAACGTTAGTACCCCTTTCTCCAAGATATCTCTTGTGTTTTGACCCACAAGCTATAACGAATCAGAGAACTAAAAACTGATCATAAACCTCCGACTTGGACCTATACCTGTGTATTTTTGCGCTACGTGGACGGAGCGCAGGAGTCCGCGCGTGGCAATACCAAAAGGCGTCATTCCGGCTGACCGGTCTGGTGGCATGACCCTCGCGGTCGTGGGTATATCCCTTGCGATTTCTACCTGGTGCAGAAGCCTCCTCGCACCATCATTCCCTTTCCTATCCTGATGAACCGGCCGCAGACAGGGTCTCTCCCTCCTTTGTGAGGTGTCGAATTCATTCCCTATCTGGTCAATAACGCTTAGCTGGTAGTCGTCCTAAGCAGCACCGGAGGGCGGCGGTAGCGGCAGCCCCTGGCGAGAGCTTTCGCCGGCTTGTAACCGCCGTTATCATCCCGCCCCCTAGTCCACTTTTGGCCTTGACACACTGGTCCTTATCTTCGGAGACAGACGTCAGATGAGGAGACCCCGGTGGATACGTCTGCCCAGTTCGCACACAGCCCAGCTGCATCTCATGGCACGACATCTCACGCGAGATGTAACCGGCATCTTGAACCGAGGTAATTTGAATTCGGAAAGGCAAACGATACCCGTCGTTCGAGGTGGCTGAAGTGAGTCATGGCCTTCGAACGGGCACACCGGAAATTCCTTCGTATCACAAGCTTAAAGCTTGAAGTTTGGGTAGCTACAACGTCAATATTTTCCTTGATACTAATAATGCGTCTCATCGCAGAGCAAGTGTCCCACTAAGCCCATGCCCCAGAATGTTTAGTGGCAGAGAAACCATATCATTCTACATTCTACAGCCCCAGCGTCCGCTTGAAGCCTTGCCATGCCGCGAAGCTGATGCCAGTCATTGGTATAATCTTCAGATAGCCTATACTGAGGCCCACGAAAAACCCTCTTAATCCTCTGGATGCATACACAGCCCTTATTGTCTCCCCCCAGCCTAACCATCGATCAGGACGCGTCAAACCACCCACTTGCATACGTCGGCGAACGACTTCGAAAGGGTAAGATACAGTCTGAGATATGGCCCCAGACATCGCACCAATGGCAAGATCTCCAGCGACACTCGGTCGTTGGGCCTTGCCATCTACAATAGGGTAGAAATAGGCACGGAAGAAATCCCACACGAGGAACCCAGTTCCAGCGTAAGGAATCATGCCCACCACGGTGACGGTGAATCCACGATAGAACTTGAGGATCGGAAACAGTTCAAACATTTGTTTGGAGGTAGACTTGGACGGGGACGGGGACGTAGGGGAGACGGCAGCTTCATGGTAGATGAGGGAGAGAGCGCGGATGAACGACACTCGCCCAACTTTGCTCGACACGTTGCTGTTGAAAGCCATGCGGACCCTGATTAGCTCTAATGGGTATGTTAATGTGACAGATGTCATTCCTTGAAGGTACACGTCAGAGAAGCTAGCAGGAGCGTTACGGGAAGAACACACCTGCTAGTGCGCCGGCAGTGAATCGTCGTAGGTTTGTCTCGTAGTCGGGCGCTGGTATGAGCAGCTACTGGGAGCGTCAGTCCGCCTGCTAGGCAAAACAAACCAACGTACCGGGCGGAATTGATCATACGCCATGAACTTTATGGCAGCATATGGGAATATACGGAGTAGTGTTGCGGAGTGTCCTTGGAGCAACCCCCGTGCGCCGGCATCTCTGTATATTGCGAGACCAGCCCGAAACGCGCCGGTCCACGATCCT
>JBBPNQ010000580.1:0-14393 GCA_038090975.1 Boletellus pseudochrysenteroides
GGCTTCACCGGCAGGCACGACGTCGCTGCGCGAGCGGCCGTCTTGCCATCGGCACCCGGTCCGCACACCAAACGGAGCTATTCCACGCCAGAACCAACCAACCACAACCCCACAGCCCGCCAGCCGGCGCTTGTAAGTGGTAACACAACGCGCCGGGAATCATACAATGTACCTTCCCAAACGGCGGATAGTATCATCCCGTTCGCAACAGCCTTCCGTGTGTCATCTTTACCAGATCACCGGTCCTCGCACCCAAGGGTACGTTGCCCGAATGGCTTGCTTACTGCCTTGCGTTCGTGTTCGTGCCCACCGGCGCGTAGCACTTGCGTCATCGCGGCGACGAGGGGCCGGAGGAGATCCAGGAAACGCTCCTCGCGCTCCATCGACGCAGATCCTCGGGGGGTATGGATACCTATCAGTTCTTGGTCACGTAGCATGGGTCGGGCGGCTCAGCGACAGGGATAATACCATGGGCTCAGAGTCAGTGTTCAACCGTATCGTGTTTCTGTTTCTCCCACACGTACGGCCTCCTGCGGGGACCTGTAAGACTCGGGGTGGATTGACAATGGTACGCACGCCTCATTACCAAGGTCGTGAATGCCCTCCGAGACATGTTTGATTAGCCTTCGCCGGTCGGTCGTCTGGTGGAGATTCGGGAAGCCGTCTGTGTTGCGTCATACAGTGACGTTGGGAATGAATGACCTATTACTGACGCTGTCCTTTTGCTGACCAAGGTTGGACGAACACCCTCCTTTGCGCGAGAATGGCGTATGTTGTCGTGACGCACGACGAGGCTACACCCATACCTTCCGGGCACGTCGCCGGGCGCAATCACGAGCTGTGCAAAATATGTGTTCCATGCTTGGTTCGTGCTTTCGGGCAGAGCGTCAGGTACGTACCCCTTAAGCCCCGTCCTATGTATAGCTACTTATGAAATCTGTAAGCGCCGTTCTGTCAGCGGTGCGCCCAGAAACTCAGATACCACGTGGGGGGTCGGTCTGGAGAGTGCGGTGTTCACTGGTGCCTGGTGTAATCTTCCACATACTAGGTTTTGAGCAGTACTCCGCTTTCTGCGGACGGGTTTGTAACCCTGCAGGCCCGTTCACGTCAGCCCGCCATCGCCTTCAAGTGAACAACGGACACAGATTGGTTTCGCTCAGCTACGGTGGTAGCCCTACAAATACGTCAATAATAGTGTGAGCGATGGACAACGAACAAACTACAACATCTAAACCTTGTTTCGTACTACTAGTATGTACGGATGTTTGCACAGCGATAACAAGTAGTACATTATCATTATATCGTCCGCTCTACCACATTATATGCCACCATCCATACACGCTATTGTACGGGGAAAAGAAAAAAAAATCTCGAGATGTCTTGATCAACTGGAAATAGTTCCAAGAGCCCAGTCTGTTGCAATATCCAAAAACAAGAAGGGGTTCGACCGGGACGACGTTCACCTCACGCGATGGTAATCGTCTGGTTCAGCGTCTCCAAGAACGGATAGAGTCCAGCCTACACCCAAACGAGAACAAGTCAGCGTCCTATCCGGTCTGAACCGTATCAACTCACCCCAATGAGTGTGACGTGTGCCACACCAATCAGCGCAGTTCCGCTCGGAGTCGAGCTAGGCACTTGCACGGTAAAGTTTTCGTACGGGGGCAGGTATGTCTCATGGTATTGTGGGCTAAACTGCCCGTTGTACAAGATGGTGCCCATGAAACCCGAGGGGGGCGTGCAAGGGCGGTCTGGACAAGACTGCAGGCCGATGACGACAGCAACCTCTTCAGAGCCCGTCAGGGAGTTCTGGGGAGCGGGGGTGATCAGTCAGGCGTTTCCGGCGAGAAAACGAAAACCGTGGAGGGAGTAGGACATACGGGGCGTTGTACTTGGACGATGAGGTCACTCCCTTGGCTCACAGTTTGATTCTGGACTGGCAGCCCAATGTCAGCGCTCTGTGCGAAAGCGGCGGTGGCGAAGAGGAAGACGGCGAACAACGACTTGAACATGATAGGTGACTAGTGTAAGGTGTGAGGACGAAAGGAACGTTTGTTGTTGAACGTTGGCGTGAAACACTCCATACTTTATACCCAGTCGGAACACACTTGACCCGGTGGTGGGCATCGTTACCCGTACACAATCCGACACCTGCCTGACGGTTACGAAACCGTATCGGCGTGGCACAGTCCGCGATTGTTAGTTGAGCGGTCATGATCACCGCACAGAGCTATTCCATCAATCAGGAGTAGGCGATGTATTGAACGTGCGCCGTTGGAAGCAGGCGGTGTGCAGGGGTTATTGTCAAGAAAGCAGTAAAGAAGCCCAACACGCGCGAGGGGCGTGCCCGTGTCGGACTCGTGTTCAAGGCAAGAGTCGTCATCATCGATGACAACTGCACGTGACGGAGGTACTCGACAGTTGTGTCCGGTTCGTCACCCCTTCTTACCACCCTGCCTGTTCGAAGCTCGTCGAGGCTCATCTTTGCGAGCACGGGTTGCAGCAATGCGCGGGCTCGTTATCCCTTGAACTAGCCGATTCAGTGTTCCGATGGGTGGAACAGCTGTGCACCTGCACAAACACCGTTGATCATCGCCTGCAAGAGCCGCCAAGATTCGGCCTTTTTCCTCCGAAATCCTATTGACCGACCACGATTGGCACTAGTGCGGGTATTGCTGGATGATTCTTCGTAAGGTCAGAACAACTGTCTTCTGAATGGTCTGGAAAGTTGGGGAACTAGCACAATCTCATGGAAAGGCACTGGTCCAATTTCCCAGTCGCTCCAACGCAGCGAATCGGATGCCAGTTTACTTCACATAGTACTTCCGGTTGCTTCGCCGGGCTAAATTCACCTCTTGTGTCCCTCAGCACTTCCATTCGAGTCTCGGACTTTGTCGCTGACCGTGGTTGCTCGCAAGGGGTGGTAACCCAGCACATGTGCGCGTCTCCCTCCTAAAGTAAGTACTATAAACTTGATCGGTCGCCGAGCTTGTGAGTATCTGGAAATCTCATACATATTTTTGCATTACCAATGGGCATGCGAGCCAACTAGACAAGACCTACGCAAGTGTGTCAAACAAAGACACGTCGTACGAGCCGAGCCGAGGCTGACTCCAGACTTGAACGCTGATCCATGTTGTTTCTTGAGACTTCCGCCGTGGTCCTGACATGATGCGACGATATTCACAAACCCCAATGCTCATCAGTGATATAGTTGTTTCAAATCATCCTGCAACTGCTCAAACGTCATGCCTTACCCGTGCTTTCGAGTAGCAGAGTCCCCGCGCTTTTGCATCGCACGCCTTCATGCCAACGTATCTCATTAGTGAAACGGGTTCTCAAGACCTCCAGACTCTTAGAAGACGGGGTATGTACCCCTTGTTGAGAAAACTTTCCTTGCACGGCCCGTCCTCGCCGTGATCGCCCTCTCACGTCCCTCGGACAAAAACATCCCCTTAGCTCCATTCAATAGTCCAGGCACTTGCGAAATATGTAACACCGTTCGGGCAGCAGTGCGCTCAAGAAATCCCGGTACATACCATGTGGGACCCTCCAGCTGGACGGTGCGGTGCTTCATACACTGCGTGGTCCTCTACTTATTGACATTCACATTGATCTGTCGTCGCCTTCAAGAGAACGCCAGACGTGGTTCGGTTTCGCTCAACCACGACGACAGTAAGTTTCCGGCGTAGCCCCCTGCGATACTCGTTTCAGGAAGTCCGACCCGGGTCTGTTCAGGCCGCGCAGCTCTAATTAAGTACTGGCGGATACTTGTGTGTGTCATCTTCAAGAATATGCAAGGGTCCATACAGACAACCTCGCGGAAGACGGAAAAAAGTTATCGAAAAAGGATCGATCAACTCGAAATGGGGACTAAAAGTCTTAAGGTTTGTTGCAATGTTCAATCGATAACGTGGGCTCGACAAGACCGACGTTCACCTCACGCGATGGTGATCGCCCGGTTCAGCGTCTCCAAAAGCGAGTAGTGTGGATATAAATCAGTGTCTCATCCTGCCTGTATCGTATCGACCCACCCCAACGAGCAACGTGCGCTACACCAATCAACGCAGTTCCGGTCGGAGTCGGGCTAGGCACCCGAACGGTGAAGTACTGGTACCGGAACAATCTAGGCGCACTGGATTGCGGATTAAACGGTCCGTTGTACAGGATGGTGCTCACCAAGCTCGAAGGGGGCTTGCAAGCGCTGTCTGGGAAAGACTACAAACCGATGACAGCGGCAACCTTTTTAGAGGCTGTCAGAGAGAGCTGAGAAGTAAAAGAAGATGAAGTGAGGCGTTTCTGGTGGGGAAACGAAAAACGTGGAGAGTGGGACAAGTACTTAAGCGACGAGATCATCCCTTGCGTATATAGTTTGGCTCTTCAGTTGGCCCCTCCATGACAACGCTTGGTGCAAAAGCGGCGGTGATGAAGAGGAAGAGGGTAAACAAGGACTTGAACGTGATAGATGACTAGGGCGAGACGTGAAGATGGAAGGAGAGTTGTGGTGGACTCAGGGACAGGGCCCTGTCGGGTACTCCATGCAGAGCTTTATACCCAGTCGGAGTACACTTGACAGATGATGGGCGTCGATGCCCGTTCGTAAATGGGTTACGATATGACATGGGCGTGTTTGTGCCATAAGTCCTCGGAAGCGGGGACACTGTCTGCGATTGTCGGTGTGCGGTGATGACCGATGATTGCCGTACGCTCTGGGTTGCTTCTAAATCATCAATTAGAAACAGGGGATGTAGAACGTATACCATTGGAAATAGGCAGTGTACGAGGGTTAGGTCAAGGAGCCTATCACGCGTGGGTCGCATACCAGTGCTCGACTTCAGTTCGAAGTTGGGTCGATGGCCCGATGTCGTCAACAGAATGGCATATGTTTCAGCCTCTGCCTAGCCACCCACTGGCAGCCGACTTCTGGCGCCAGTCATGTCGCCCTCAGGCTCACCTTAGTACATTGCAGCCTCTCCGGCCCACCCCACCTACGGTGTGCACCTGGAGGTTCACCCTGGCATGTCGCCTGCATGAGGTATCGTCCCCTGGTTTGAATATCTCGATTAGCACGAGGAAAAACGTACAGACTTCCCCGACCGAGAGTAGGACGTTTTTTTTTTGACAGAAAGTTGAGTCAATTCCCGCTACAATCGGACCGGGATGAACCATGTGGTGGCGGCCCACTACCCAATTCGCAACTAACGCATGGAGATATGAGCATCCGAAAACCTCGCAAATAATCTGTCTCATCCTGCTATCCGGCATACAAATGCGGAGGTATTCGGTTCGACGTCGATGGACCGAATAGTAACCGGTCTCTGGCCCACCCCAATTCCATGTCTCTTTACCAGCGGAACACGCAACAGACAACTCCTCACGACGAACAAGACGACGATGACGAGCTACGGGCCTTGGGCTATGTCCCCTCCTTCCGTCGCGAGTTCTCCAACCTCGCCACGATAAGCTTTGCGTTTAGTATCATGGGTGTCTGCTCCAGTATTGCCACCACTTTCAACACGCCACTACTCCTTGGAGGTCCCGCATCCGTTACGTGGTGTTGGTTCCTCGGGGCAACGAATTGCCTCGCGTTAGCAAGTAGTATTTCAGAGATCGTCAGCGCCTATCCAACTTGCGGCGGGCTCTACGGAGCCTCTGCTCGTTTATGTCCCAAAAGATATCGTGCGAGGGTTCGTTCATTCTCTCTCGTCAGGAATCATTGAATGCGGACCAAATGATTTATAGATAGGCTGGATCGTGGGCTGGCTCAACCTCCTCAGTCAAACTGTTGGCTTATCGTCCACCGAATTCGGACTTGCCAACATGATACTCGCTGCGGTGTCAGTATTTACCAACGGAACTTTCACAATTACTCCCGGGAAAGTTGTAGCACTCACCACTGGGCTTCTTATTGTCCACGGCCTTCTCAACTCCCTTAAAACTCGACACCTAGGCTATTTCGCGAGCTCGTTTGTGTTCATCAACTTGGGTGCAACCTTCCTCATCATCATCCTACTTCTCGCAATGACCCCACGATCTGACATGCATTCCGCGTCATACGTCTTCGGTGCAGAAGGGCTTATCAATGGAACCGGAGGCTGGAACAACGGCGTCAGCTTCCTTCTCGGGCTGTTGAGTGTCCAATGGACCATGACGGGGTATGATTGCACAGCTCATATCTCCGAGGAGCTTCGCCGTGCAGCTTACACCGCACCGGCAGCCATCGTAATTGCAACGATTGGTACTGCGATTGCTGGTTGGCTCCTTAACATCACGCTCGTTCTTTGCTCAGGAGCATTCGCCGACCTCCCTGGCCCCTCAGGGTCTGCATTCCTTGCCATCATGGTCTTGCGACTGGGAACTCGCCTTTCCATCGCCCTGTGGGTCTTTGTCTGTATGACTGCATTTTCTGTGGCGCAGGCTGGCCTACAGGCGGGATCTCGTACTATCTACGCGCTCAGTCGTGACCACGGCCTTCCTGACGGTGGATTCTTCAGCCGCATCAGCGATACCACACAGACACCACTGCGAGCCGTCTGGTTAACGGTCCTTACTAGTATCCTCCCTGGACTACTTGACCTAGTCAGCCCTGTTGCTGCCAACGCCGTCTTTGACATGACAGCCATGGCTTCGGACCTTTCCTACGTGATCCCGATCATTCTCCGACGCATCTTCCATTCCCATCCAGAAGTCATGTTCAAACCGGGTCCGTACTACATGGGCGATGGCTGGATCGGATTCTTTGCCAATGTTTGGTGCACGCTTTGGACGTTTTTCGTCTGCGTGGTGTTTTCACTACCGACACAAATCCCTGTCACAGCAACAAATATGAACTATTCTTCAGTCATTACTGTGGGGGTGATTGCGATTTCCGGGCTCTGGTATGTGTTGGGTGCCCATCGACATTACCAGGGTCCTATTTCCAATCTACCCTCTGGAGAAACTGATGGGATTGATGTGGAGCTCGACGTTTCTGAGAAAGCCATCGACGGTCGTAGCGCCAAAGAAGACACCTGAGTATTCTTGTACTGACAGGTGGTATTAGTATCTTTCAACTGGTGCTTCCGCACCGTGTACTTCTCTCCCGTGTACATGTTCTATGTCACGCCAATACCTCGACTCGTCCTCGTCTCGCGTCCTGGTACTGGAATCATTCTTGGAGTTTGTCGTTATAATTGTACATGCTATAAATAAAGCTAGCATGGTGGCCTTTCTGTAAACAAAGTGGGAGAAGAGTGAGTGAAAAGTCGAAGACCAATACCTACATACTAGTACATAGATTTATTAGTACGCATGATACAGGCAAGCGGTGCGAGTTGTGGGATGGAAGGGCAAGAAACAGGTATTAATCATGCCACGTCTGTTTGTCGGCCGAAGACTCCTGGATCTCCTTCAACTTTCCAGCAGTCGCCAGCAAGGCACTTTCCTTGCACCACGGCATCGCATCCAGCAGTCCATGAATGGGAATTTCGCGCTCTATAAACGCCTTGAGGGTGCTTTCCGTGAGTGGCACCTTGCCGATAGCGTCCGTGTACTGCTTGAGAGGCATTCTCCCCTACTATCGTTTTGTGCCCGGGGTGTCGGCCCGGAACTCTCTAGATTTTCGAGTCTTACATAATAACAGGATCTCCACCTCCTACGCTCTCCTCGGATGGCGTGCATCACTTATTCAAATTCCCAGTTGCTCCAACTCACGCGAATAGTTCTTCCAGCGCTTCACTGACTGAACTTGCTTCTTGTGTTCCCCAGCATTTCCATTTGAGTGCGCTTTGCGCATTTTTGAAATCCCCACACATATTTTTGCATTACCAATGAAGCACGCGAACCAAACTAGACAGGATGTCAAGCAAAGACGGTCGTACGCGCGGAGCCGATGCTCACTCCAAACTCAAAAGCTGACCCATCTTGTTTCGTCAGGCTTCCATGGCCCTGAGATACGGTGCAACGACGATTACAAATCTCAACGCTCATCAACGATATGGCGTTTCACATCAGCAACTGTTTCAGGTGCCAGTGGTTCGCTTGACTGCATGCCAATTAAACGTCGTCCCCCCAACTCAGCTGCCTGCTGCGTTCCCCTTGTACCTCTCCAGATATGGGGACATCCTCTCACGACGGGCTCGCCTTTCTGCCATATGTTCTGTTGTGTATACTTATCCCCTCTGCGTGCCAAGGACATATATGCCTGCAGTATCCTGAACACTTCACGTGGTCGGGATTTGTTGCCCGTAATGGGAAGAAGTTGATCCGTCGGTTCATAAGTATATCCGCAGGACCGCAGTAAACCACTCCTGGCCAGTTAATAATCCTGAAGCGGCTTGGACATGTTTCGCTTGGCTCACGACGTTGAAAACTTCCCCGAGGATATGCCTCTGTGACCAGGTTACCTACATACCTACTTGAGGTACGTCGTCTATCCACGCACTACCTCCCGAGCCGAAGAACGGAGAGTGCAAAGTACTATGATGCGTCCTAGCCAAGTAGTGCTGATGTGGCCAAATGTCCGAGATGTCGGACATGATTGTCATCCACGTCAATTTGATCAAGCCTTTCGGGTTCCAGTCGCCGCGCTGACTATAGTCGCTTGCTGCGGGGATGTTAATTTGACCATCTCCCGGTGAAGTTCTGCGGTGGATGATCAGTCATGCCGATCATAAGACACGCGGGCGAATGAAATTTCACTGATTACGGTAACGCCCATAACGCCACAACGCTTTCCTCCGAGTCTATGCTATACGATGAACTTTTTTACCAGGTTCATTTCCTTCATCAACATCGCAATGCGGACTTGGTGGGGCCCTTACTTGGAACATGGAGTTTGGTAGGCCCGCGTTTCCCTAAGCTTATCCGTTTAGCGCTGTCACAATCATGCTCCGTGTCGTCATGAGCGTGATCCTACATTCCTCCGTTGCCGTCTGGATTTCGGCTCCACTTTTCAAGAGCCACCGTGTTAATTCACCAGTGGAACCGAACAAGTTCGAAGGGACAAAAAAAGTCAGGTGTCGATCCCGTGCGCGTTTCGGATCCCGTTATCTGAATCCGTTACGCTGGCAACGTTTTTCCGTTCGCTGGTAGCCCTCGACGGAGATAGCAACAGCTATCATTCGTCCGCCGCCGTCTCTGTCAAGTCAGGGAAGTAAAAAAAAAAAAAAGAAAGCAGTGTCCTGTAGCGCCGCGTCGTCGCCGTCTTGGCCATCGGCGCAATTCTCGACCGACGACGTCCCTTGGCCCCGGCCTCTCGTCGTTTCCTTGGTATTGCCAAACTAGAGAATGTCATGGACCGCAGCGCTAGCTCAATTCCGGAGGGGCGTCGACGCCCTCCCACTGGACCATTCGCCGCAGTCCGGCGCTTGCATGATAGCCGGATTCCGACACAACAGAAAGTTCAATTAGATTGGGGCTGTATGACGGCCGGGTCGCGAGAGAACAACAAGGATTCAGCCATCATAAGTAAAGTTTGTGGTCTACTTGCTTTTATTGTACCAGCCAGAGCCGACTTAATTCCCATTCAATCTCTCAAGCTGCGCCAAACCAAATCCGGATAGACAGCTTGGTCGTTTTGAACTTGAGCGACGCCATTGGAATGGAAGCGCACGGAGTGAGTGCATTGCGCACAAATCGGGTGGTCGGGTCACGTACATACCATGATGCAACGTTGTTGTGCCACTTTTCGCTCCATGCCATCATTGAGAACTGAAGAGGCGTTCACGTCATAGATAAGTCGGCGTCGTGCGGTTTCCCTACTTGTCCGTGGCGGTGGGGATAACCTTGATTGTACAGCTTCACGGGTGTCTCAAAGTGGAGAGGGACACAAGTGCAGAAATGACAAGCGAAAACCTGCTTCTTGACGCTGCTTTCGGAAACTGAGCGGATGATCGATGAGATCAATGTAATCAGGGGCGACGGTCTATTCATTGGTCGTGATTCTGGGAGGACATATTCAATCAACGGTGGCATTAGGAGGAATTTCCCTAAATGAATCAGGGCTCTGCACGACGTCTGCCCTGGGTCGTTGGGTGGAGTGAACGTCGACGGTGTTTCCAAGAGGAGTAAGGCCGAGGCTCGGACTTTTTGACATAGGATTGACCTGAGTGTTGCGAAACGATGTCGTGGCGTATGACAAGACACTTAGCGATGTTTCCCCGCTGTCGAGGCTTTCCCTCAGTGAGGTGCTGGGTTTCGGAAGCGAATTTTACAGTATTTCGTGATAAAGGACACCAGCATACGCGGAAGAGTCCTCGATCAGGTAACGACTGGCGTTGAGCAAGTAAAAAAGACGTAGATTGGGCCAGATAGCCCGTGAGAAACTGATAACAAACCTTGTCTGCCCCACAGGAACAAGGGTCTGGCGCTGTTGTCGTTCCGTCGGGAGTTGCAGACGAGGAGGGGTTCTGCGCTAACCGCTCAAGCACAATTGCGGGGTTATATGAGGACGGCATTCCCTCTTCTCAGGGACACTGGCTCGTGATTCCGCTACTCTGGAATCAATAATGAGCAACCTGGGTCAGATGTTCTCAGGCATGCTTCTTCTCATGGCGACCACGGCGGCCATGCCTGATTCATGTTCCTGAACCAGTTGCGGTAGCGAGATCAGAGTTTTTTCCAGTAAGGGAAAGGTGACATATAGTGTCGACATTCGAATGGATTCGGGTCAGAAATAGAATTTGACCATTGTCAACACCGACGGAGGTGCTGAGAAGACCCAGCGAGGCTTGGCCAGCTGTCGTGGCCCAATGAGTGCGGACAGAAATAGTCTGGTGGTCTCCGGGGCGAGCGAAAATAGCGAGTCGTTCCAAGGAAGGTCGAAGGAGCGCTCCTGCAGTGAGAAATATTTATGAAAGGAGCGGAGCTTCTTGCATAAATAAATAAATAAAATAAAAGCCTGTGGTCGAGGACGGTGCAACGGAATGTGGCGGCACCGGGCGGAACAAGTTTAATTACAGTGACAAACAAACAGAAGAAAAGAAAAGAAACTCTTACAAGGTTGAGTTGTACGAAGAGCAGAGCGCTGGAGTGATCCGTGGTGATGGCAACAAGTACAAGACAAGGAGGAGATGGAAGCGAGGGTGGGAGTGGAAGCAACGATCGGGCGTGGCACTGCGAGAAACGTCACGGGCTTTGCCATAAGGGTTAACAGATAAATAAATAATAATAAAATAAACCGGTGAATCGGCGTCCGCCGAGAAATATTCGGCAAGGGCGGATTTGGTGAGTTATGTACCGGTTGTCTTCTGACCACGACCATCTCCTCCCAACTCCCTTCCCCCGCATGGTCCTTTGAGTGCCCTGCTTCCCCTTTTCTTTTCCTCCTCCTTCCCGTCAAAGCCTCGCCGCAACCAAGGATACCGCTTGTGGTACGTTCCTCTAATCAATTATTTTTTCCTCCCCTTCATCCTTTTCTCCTCCAGATCTCGCGACCCTTGCCGGCTTCTACTCCTCCGCCCTTCTTAACCCAGCCTCAAAGGACCAATCAGTAGTACGCTTGAGCTCGGCTCGCTGCTCTGATCATCTGCGCATATCTTCCCCCTTCTACCACCTTCAACAGCAAAGGCCTCCGCTGAACTCCATTCGCGTACCTTTCCTGCCCCTCTGTAAAATTCTAGCGTCCCCATCTCCTAATCTCGGAATCGTTCCCCTGGGTATTCATCGTTTCTTATCGTCTCCGTGTTCTTTGTAGATTCGAAGTCACTATGACCTTATCCCCTCCTATTGTCTCCGCTCCGTCTGACGGGCAGTCTCCATCTTCTGACGATGGATCCGTGTCCCCACAAACCCCGGTTTCTCCTCCAAATACTCAGCCCATGTCGCTTCCCCAACCATCTGAGCCCCAAAACCCCCAGCCCCACTCACCCTCCTCTGGCCCTAATGCTGCCCAGGTCAAGAGGAAACCTAGCCGTCGTGCCAACACTGCAGAGCGACGAGCTACCCACAACGCTGTTGAGAGGCAGCGCAGAGAAACCTTAAATGGCAGATTCTTGGCAAGTCACTTTTGGATCGCGTCCCCCTCTGATTGATTAAACCACGTTGCAGGACCTTGCTGCTTTACTCCCAAATCTATCGCAGATCCGCAGGCCGTCCAAGTCTGCTATCGTCAACTCTTCTATTGCTCATATCCATGCCTCTCGTCGTCACCGCCTCCTCGCCTCACGTGAATTGCGCTTACTCAAACTCGAGTCCGATGCACTTCGCCGGGAGCTCAATGAATGGCGTGATCGCGCAGGCCTTCCTCGTGTCGATGAGCCTGTTAGAGGAGAAGGGTTCACCATGGTACTTAGTGGCGAAGTCGAGGTTCTCGCTACTGCTATCGGAGAAGAGGAGGATGAGAGCCAGGGCCAATTCGATGGCTTCGAAGATGGAGACGACGAGCTTTCAGGTTCATTACCAACAATCATGGACGACGGGGAGGATGCCATGGCCACTGATCCACAGAAGAACGGCGGTGTTTTTGGACACACCATCACTGCAGGCAGTGCAAACCCCGTCGATATGAAGATGGCGCGAATGATTCCTCGAGCGCAGCCCACCTCTCATGGCGGTCCCATGATTGCTCAGATGCCATCATCTGTATCTTTTGAGAACCCGGCAATGCCTTCCCTCTACGAACCCCAGGTTGCCTCGCATTTTCCAACCCCTGCTCATATCGGACAACACAGCATCGTCATACCCGAGGCCGACAAAGTCTCTAACTGGACCGCAAACATGTACTCGGGATACAACCCTCAACCTCAATTGCAAGCACAGCGGCCTATGATTACCCCTTCGAATACCACCCACGCTGTCACTCATTCGCCGCCCTCTGCACCAGCTGCAGGTTTCGCCGACTACGCTTATCTTGCGAACCTCAAGCGACAACAGTTGATGGCTCTTCAGCACCAGCATGGTGCCATGGGGTACGCAGTCGATGGCGATGATGCATCTTCCGTCGGCTCGAGTCAGAGTGGCCGTGAGAGAAGCGGGAGTGCTTCTGCCAGTAGTGGATTCAGCTCCCCACCTCACGTTGCTACCTCCTCGGGAGCTTACGAATTGTCAAACGCGATTTCCGACTTTGGCTTGGCGAGAAGGATGGGCACTACTGGACTCCACGTCAACACCTCTGTACCTGGCCCGTGGGGCGGAAGGGGTGATGAGGGGATGAATGGGATGGTTATGAAGCAAGCGATGAACTCTCCGATGCACGTGGTCCCAAACGGTGGCGGATACGGCATGATGATGTGAATGGGGGGGTTCGTCGTACGTTCTACCTTTTTTGGCTCCCCTTGTCGATGGCTTGTGTTCCACACAATCTTACTAGCTCTTTGACCTTTGCGTCGTTTGGATTTTGGGCTTTGAGGCCCTCTATCGTCTTGTTATCCGTTGGTCCCCCCTCTCTCTTGTCGCCTGACGTGACATGTTTTGGATGTGTTATAGTCCCTCCCGATCGTGCCTTGTTCCCCGTTCTTCCACACTCCTTTTCTACTAAGCTATCCTATAGCTGTCGATGGTTATAAGATTCAGCCCCCCCCCTGCGCCCTAGTCGTCGCTGTATGTCAGCCCGCCCTTCTTACCCTAATTACCGCGAGGTATCGTTGTACCAACACTCGTTTGTGCTCTGTTCTTTATTATCTTTCTTTCCTGTGTGTTGAAGCTAGCTGTATGCAAAAAGCATCAAGAACTTGTCACTCTTTTACTTTGGTCCCTGTGGAGGGACGTTTGGGAAAATGGATCGGCTGGTTTGATTGTTGTGATGACGAGCTCGTCTACTTCCATGTACTCGTTCCCTGTTTCCTCCCACTCTTTTTTTCCACACAAGACGCGTCGCCGTTTTTTTTTCCATTGTCAAATCGATAATGAGTAATATCATATACAGTAAACATACAATACATAATATATATCCAACTAGCTGTATGCTCGATGTCGGATGAGCGTGGGAGGCAACATGATTGAACAGAACGCGAAAGACGGTTGCGTGGGGACGACGGATAGGGAGGGGAGGGTCGGATGGTCAAACGACGATGGGGATGCGATGCACATGGTCTGATCATATCACTGAACGTGATACTGGGGACATCATGTTCCCAAGAGGGTGACTGTTTGGGGACGGGCGGTGTGCACGTTTGGATGGGGACTATGAGGTGATCGCACGCGTTCTCGTCCATGCCCATCGAACGAGGTCCTGGCAATAATCCCGCAGGCCGCAGAAGCAAGCAGTCAGCGTCGCAAGGGACACAATGGCACGGCCACACGACCGGCCGGTCGCGGCCGCAATGGACATACCCTGACCATGACCAACGCCGTCTCCGCTCGAGTGGGGGGACACGGGGCATGTGATATGCGAGGACGTCGAAGTCATTCCTCCCCCCGGCCCCCCGAGTCGATCCCATGTCGGTGTGTGTTGGTTATCGTCCTCGCCTTGCTCT
>JBBPNQ010000581.1:0-14392 GCA_038090975.1 Boletellus pseudochrysenteroides
TGAACGGCCGGCTCAAGATGAGATCTAGCTATTTTGCCTCCCTTTTTCCTGGTAATTGACAACCGCAGCGTAAAGGCCCGGGATGCGGATGCTTATGCTACCGAAGAGACAGGGCTTTCTCGTCCAATCATGACAGTACTCTGCCGGACAGGGCCTTGCACACCAAAGAATCAAACTCGGACATTTACCCATCGGTCCAAGGGGGGGGTCCGGAAATATCACTATGAGAATCAACTTTGTTGCAGAGGCTGAAGATTTTGCGGGCTTGGAGAGACTTCAGTGAGACTCCGTGTGTGAGTGTTTCGTCGTCTCAGTTGGAACGTGACGATTCTAGTTCGCATTAGGAACAATCATCGGATTTCCTCTCTAGCAAGTCCGCCTTCTGTTCAAGTGGCCAAGGTGCGGAAAGCCTTTGAATCGATAACATGACAAACAGGTCCGGGCCTAGGGCCAGCGTCATTTCGATTGACTCGGTGCTCCATTTGTGAGTTCTAGAAGTCGAAACTGGCTGGAGGTGAATTCTCGCCGCGGAATGCCAGTGTTTCTTCTCTTTTCCATCCGCCTGCCATGTCATGTTACCGAGGAGGTGCTGACGATCGTGAGGGGAAGAATGAAAACGTGACTTGGGATGATCTAGTGATCCCCTGTCACGAACTTTCATCCTGGGACAACATGGCGGGTGAAGAAAAGGCCGTCTTCACTACTGGCATAACGACGGTGGCGGGACAGGCAAATAAGAAGCATCGGCCCCCGATATCCCCAAATTCTTTATGGCTCGAATTATCCCCGATTCATCTACCCTATACATGACTGGTGGTCTCAACAAGGATGCCCACACATCCGTCGGCTCTAATGACTGGATTCTTCCTCGTCTGTTCATAGCGACTCAGGCGATGTGCGGGTTATGCGCGGGACCTCGCAAAGAAGCCGGGGATCTTTGTCAATCCCAGGGCATGAAAGAAATCCGCACCGCGGGGTTGCGTTGTCACGTCAGAACGTGTATCGACGTTGTCGAGATCGTCGTCTGTGTGAACTGCCGGCGGGCGTGTGTTCATATATGTGTCAGTTCCTCTTGAACTGTCGCACATGCAAAAATACTACCGAGACTACTGCGACTGTCCAGGAAATTCTGCAGAATGTCGCAGATGCCCGCGTTCCTTGACCTCCGACTCCCTTCTCGGAGCAGACCTGTTCCTTGCCCTGAGCAATTTTCCAGTGCCGAGGTGGCAAACTTGAATGGGCTGTTATGCAGTGCGACGTTCATTTGCACCTCGGTGTGGTGGTTGATGAAGTACACATTCCAACGAACGCATGGTAGAGGGCGCTAGTTGCAGCGGCGCAAACGGTGCCTGCATTCATACCCACCCCCCGATTTATCTTGAACTTGCGGGAGCTTTATGCACGGGACCTTCGAGGACGACCTGAGGGCGACATTGACACGACGTTCGGTTTGACATCAGGGTCTGGCAATCGTGGTACTGTGAGCGCGATCATGTTCGCGGACGCTGCGGGATGAGGGCGAAGAACAGAGCGGAGAAATACAGATGGAAGGGAGGGAGCAGGAGGTTCATGGCAGTGCCGGTGATGGTACGTAACTGTATCGGGTTTGGCCAAGTCTGTTAGCTTTCATCATACAACCAGGTCGAGAATAATTAATCACGGATGTCGGGAGTCGGGACCACCGCTTGGACGGATTCACGATCGCCGTGGGCTACATTTACTCTGCCTACCTCATGCTAGCTAGGCACTTAAACACGGGTATGCCACATACTGCTCGCATTGGTCTCTAAGCGTACACGCAAGTACGATTTCAAAACCTCCCTTAGATATTTGTATACAGTAAAATAACGTACACGTAGAGGACCGCTTGTACCCCACCCACTATTGGAATTGCGCAAGTAACATTTCAACGCTGCAGAGACGTGACGTTTTCAACCCAGGGCCTAGCAACCTAATACCGAAAACAGAAACTCACATTAGACCACTCCATGAACGGATCTGCAATTGTTGTATACTGTAACTTCTCAGCGAGCTCTTTGTCGCCCTCATGGTTGAACATCAGCGCCTTGTATTTCAATGCGAACTCGGTTTCAGGAAACTGCCTGTGCTTCCGTGGCGTGGATAGCGGGTCCCTTTTGGAGTGTACCACGAGCAGGAGCATGGACTCTTTATTGATTTCGACCGGAACACATGTGATGCCGCGTCCATGAGCCTTATTATAATTTTCAATGATGATGGCGAGCCTGTTGTCATTATAGATATCCATGTCTGGCCAATGGCGAAGTGCCCAGCTTCTGGCGTCACTCCAGGCCATGGGGTATCCCCCGAGGAGAAGTACCATGACTGGCTCTGACAAGTACGTCAGCCAAGGATGCTGACACACCACAGCAGAACTCACAGAGAACAGCGTAGGGATTGAAGCAAGTGAAGTCGATGTCGCGATGAAGTAGGGACTACTAGTAGCTTGGACAGGTCTATATATGCCATTTACAACATTCGCAGTCACGTGCGATACACCCAGCTGGGCGCTCCGACAGCATTGAAGCTCTAGCCCGCTCTACTGTTTCCCCTTACCCTTGCCACTGAATCCGCATTCTGTTCCATCGCCAGGCTTTGTTCATGTCCTTGTGACTGCCGTGCCCCGATCTGCACAAGCATCGAGTCACCTGGCATATGCACACATATCATCGTGCATGATGTTTCTGCTGGCATGACCCTCGGTATCGTAGCCGATTGTTCTTTTGTTCGAGTCAGTTCGAATCTAAATTTCTGCTGATCAATCATTGCCTCAAAAGGTGTGAACGTGCAACATGCTCGTCGCATGTAGTATACGCTGACTCGGATATGTCTTCACAAGTATTGTCTCCGTGCGGCGTAGTTGACCTGTTTGCTTTGGTTATGACAAGTGGGTCCCGGATGTATTTGCCTTGGCTTGAAAGCCTTTAAATTCTGCGCCGAAATGCCTTAGGAAAGTAGCGTGTCGATCCCATCGGTAAGTTTCAAGCTCGTTGTTCGTCGTCTCGGCTTTTTCGTGTAATTGATGATGGTGTCCTAGTATCATCAGCTCTCTCATCACTATGCCAAATCACCCTCTTCCCTCTTTGCAATCGGAAGAGTGGCTCACTCAACGGTTGGCGAATATCAGTGAATCCAATCCTCGTTTTGAAGCGTCGTGGTACGGGCCCTATAATGCCTTGCTCTCGCACTACTTTCCGTATCAACAGCGTTTTCTCGTCAAGCCGCAACTCAAAGTCAGGGAGCTGGATCCTGAGGATGGGGATGTGTCATTTTCGTCCGTTCAGGCGGAGTCCTCCTTTGAGGCAGAAGAGCCCAGCTTTGCAGCTGATCTTTCCATGACATCTATGGGTGGTCTTGCAATGCGTGGTGGATCTACCGTTATCCCTGATTTCATCATTGCAAAAGCCACCGAATTCGCTTCCCATGACAAGGCACTTCTGCTTGTTGAGATCAAGGCCCGCAAACCTGAAACGGAATCAGTTATGATGACGTATGAGTATCAAATGAACCACTATATGAATCTCATTGCTGAGCAAGCACTGGAGGATACCAAACCAATTGGTCTATTGGTGTGTGGCACAGAGGTGACTATATCTAGGCTAGAGGGTTCCGAGTTCACGAATGAAGGAGATCTAGTGAGGCATGATGTCAATAGCACAACCATCAGGCAACTGTTACTGAGTATCGCCGAGGAAAACTGGGATTAACGTTTGGCATACGCAGGTGTCATCAATTAGCTGTACCAAAAGGTGCCCCAGTAATTACGCTACTTGCCCGGCTTGTCTATGATTAGAGATTTTAGGCTACCGAGGTCGTCGCTCACTTACCGCGAGTCTATCGCCTGTCTCCTCACCATTGCGCCGCATCCGTCCTACTGTTGCATACTATAAACTTGCTGCCCATCGCATACCAACTCTATGGACGTTGTACCGCGGTCTTCAGAGGCATGCCGGGCGCGAGAATGTAGGCACGATGCACCACCTGTTTTCGAGGCACAGGCTGACCCGGCGTCTCAGCTAAAATGGCGAATACGCACACTCTTTGAAGCGAAGCGACATACAATCCAGGCGCACATTGCGAAGGCACAGGTCGAGCGGGTATACCAGGCAAGTGTCCCAGTTACGTTCCGCCACGGGACTTTCACACTCCATACGTGCCTCCACACAGTGGCTCGACGTGTTCGTGCGTGCCAAACAAGGGGATGCGCATCTCCGGGCGGTCCTCGACAGATACGACTGCATGATCGCCAGCAAGCGCGAGAGGAGAGAGTTTGGTCGGCTCGTCCGGGAAGCGCTGGTTGGCATTCCCTTCGTGATTGTACCAACGGCTAACTGACACATCTATGCTACACACAGGACGAGCAGGCGCGCCTGCACACACGCACCATCTTCAAGGGCTCCTTCATCCGCCCAACGCTGTACAACAAGCTCCTCCCGCGTCTGGTCCCGCAACCGGTCAGCATCTCGTGCATGATCCACAAGCGGCGGCGCAGCAGGGAGCGCTGGTACGAGCAGTCCGTGGAATTGATGGAGTGGATCAGGGACCTCGAGATGGAGTGCGCGTTCGAGAGGCAGCTCCGTCGCTCGGCCGCGGGCGCGCGCATCCAGCCCATGTTTAGTGACGACCCGCATGCATGGCGTACGTAGTCCGAGTTCGCTTCTGGTACTGGTACATGCTCACGCGAGACGGACGCGCCGTTCCTGTTGCAGTGCAGCCCCCGCGCGACAAGCTGCGGATCACACAGCGCGCGAATGAGCGTGAGCATGAGCGGCTGTATGCGGAATATCCGCCGCGGCTGCTCCTGCGGGGCCTCGAGGCGCGCCGGAGGAAGATTCGGTACAAGACGCGCCTGTATGCGCGTGAGCGCGTTGGGGAGGTACTTCCGTCCATTTGTGAGTTCTAGAAGTCGAAGCTGGCTGGAGGCGAATTCTCGCCACGGAATGCCGGTGTTTCTTCTCTTTTCCGTCCGCCTGCCGTGTCGTGTTACCGAGGAAGTGTTGATGATCGTGAGGGGAAGAATGAAGACGCGACTTGGGATGATCTAGTGATCCCTTGTCACGAGCCGTCCTGGGATAACGATCCTTGGCCAATGCCACCCTGCGCAATGTCATGACCTTTTGCGCACGATTAAAGCTATCATAGCTACGGCAGGTTGCCCACTCGCTGCCCAGTACGCGTAGATGCATGCCCGGTTCGTCACGCACACGGTCTCCCTGCCCATTCGTTAATCAGCTCACCAACGCGCGCATGCTGTCACCCAGTTGCGAAATGCCCAGCCCCTCCGATATTCTGCTAGCTGCAATACCGATGAAGGAATACAAACTCATTGAAGACAGCACTGCTGTATAGATTCTTGATCCGTGAAGGAGCCCACCCAAATGCCTCCGGGGGGGACAGTGGTACCCCCTGCATCTCATCATACGCCACAAAATCACGGAAGGTAGACAGGACTACCGTAACATGGTCCACACGTACCTGTGCAATCCCATAGAGGCTCTACTGAACGGGGGTGCTAACCCCTTTGTACACGGTGCGGATGGGAAGAACGCCTCTGACCTCGCAGCAGAGAAGGGTCGTTTTTTCAGGGATAATTTCTGCGCTTGGTCTGGAACGCTATCATGCATCGTACCAAGCTGTCCAGAAATCCATAGCTGATCATCTATTGGGTAAGTGTGCTGCTACAAGCATTTGCGAGGGCTCACCTCACCTTGATCCTAGACTCAGCCAACGCTCTCGTGCGTGCTTGCCAAGTGATTTCTCTGGGAGTGCGAGGCTATGGGCACTTCATACAGCTGACTCAGGATATATTGGATATCGTATTATCAAATTAGATCCATCGTTAATACTGAAACAAAACTACTCCACCTGTGCAGGCTGGTATGCGAGATCCATTGTCAGATAGTGACAGGGACTTGTACGCTGCCAGCTGTGCAACAGTTGACTTCCCCTACTCAAGCCTCAACGGTCGAGGCCCTCTTACTAACATACCCATTAGAGGACGAAAAAGGCGGTATCCACAAGTCAACATGACATTATACAAGCAGTCGGGACCACCGCTTGGATGGGTTCGCAATCGCCGTGGGCTACATTTTCTCTGCCTACCTCATGCTAGCTAAATATGCTTGGCACTTTAATACGGAGGTGCTACATACCGCTTGCACTGATCTCCAAGCGTGCACGCAGGTATGATTTCAAAACTTCCCTTAGATATGTGCATACAGTACAATAACGCACGAGAAGAGGGCCGCTTGTACCCCACTGTTGGAAGCGTGCAAGTAACATCTCAACGCTGCAGGGACATGACGTTTTCAATCCAGGATCCAGCAACCCACAGCCGAAAGCAGATACTCACATTAGACCACTCCATGAACGGATCTGCAACTGTTGTATACTGTAACTTCTCAGCGAGCTCTTTGTCGCCCTCATGATTGAACATCAGCGTCTTATATTTCAACGCGAACTCGGTTTCGGGAAACTGCCTATGCTTCCGTGGCGTGGATAGCGGGTCCCTTTTGGAGTGCACCACGAGGAGGAGCATGGACTCCTTATTGATTTCGACCGGAACGCACGTGATGCCGCGTCCACGAAGCTTATGATAACGTTGGATGATATAGGCGAGCCTGTCGTCGTCATAGATATCCATGTCTGGCCAATGGCGAAGTGCCCAACTTTTGGCGTCATCCCAGGCCATGGGGTATCCCCCGAGGAGAAGTACCATAACTGGCTCTAACAAGTATGTCAGCCCAAAGATGCGGACACAGCGTGGTAGAACTCACGGAGAACAGCGTAGGATTTGGTAAAAGGTGAAGTTGCTGTTGCAATGAAGCGGAGACGAGGAGCGGCACTCACTTGACACCTCTATAAGCCATTTACAACATTTGTCACGTGCAATCAACCGCGACCCCTGTCAGAAACAGCCGGGACCTACCAGTAGTCCGCCCCATCGCCTTCCCTTACCGCTGCCACTGAATTCGTACTCTGTTTCACATTGCCAAGTTTGTTCATCTCCTTGTAACTGCCCTAATTATTTACCCAGGATCCTGACATGTGCAGACATCGACTTGCCACATGCACACATCCCGTGGTATTGCTGCGGCCCTTAGCACCGCGACTGATTGTTCCTTTGTCCGAGTCAGTCCACCCGAATCTCCGCTAACCAATTATCGTCTCGAAAGTGCAACTTGCTTCTCGCGAGTAGTATATGCTGATTCGGTTCGGATATTTCTTCGCGAATCCCACCCTCTCTCCGTGCGGCATTTGACCTATTTGTATTGATTATGACAAGTGGGTCCTGGCGGATGTATTTTCCTCTCCTTGAAGGCCATTCTTAAATTCTATGGCAAGATGAGTTGGGAGAGTCACTAAACAGTATCCTGGTCCCACTAGTAAGTTTCAGGCTCATCTTTGCCATGTAATTATTCATGTGTGCTAGTACCATTAGCTCTGATCATTATGCCAAATCCACCTCTTCCCTCTTTGCAGCCGGAAGAGTGGCTCACTCAACGGTTGGCGAACATAGTTGATTCCGACCCTCGGTTTGAAGCGTCGTGGTACGGGCCCTACAATGCCTTGCTCTCGCACTACTTTCCGTATCAACAGCGTTTTCTTGTCAAGCCACAACCCAAAGTCAGGGAGCTGCATCCTGAGGATGGAGATATTTCATTTTCCTCTGTTCAGGCAGAGTCCTCCTTTGCGGTAGACGAGCCCGGCTCTGCAGCTGATCTTTCCATGACGTCTATGGGCGGTCTTGCGATGCATGGTGGATCTACCATTGTCCCTGATTTCGTTGTTGCAAAAGCCACCGAATTCGCTTCCCATGACAAGGCACTTCTGCTGGTTGAAGTCAAGGCCCGCAAACCTGAAACGCCGTCAGCTATGAGGTCATACAAGTATCAAATGGATGATTACATGGATCTCATCGCGGAGCAAGTGTCGGAGGACACCAAACTAGTTGGTCTATTGGTTTGTGGCACAGAGGTGACAATATCTAGGCGAGAGGGTCCTGAGTCTGAGAATCAGATAGATGGGGTGAGGCATGACGTCAATAGTACAACCATCAGGCAACTGTTGCTGGATATTGCCAAGGGCAACTGGGATTAAGTATTAAAGGGCGTGTTGGTTGACTTGTTTGTTGCAAATGTAACTGTTTGGCATTGGGCATAACCAATTAGCTCTACCAAAGGGTGCTTTAGAATTTATGCCATTTGCCTTTACCTATGATGTGATTTAGAGTGCAAGAGTCCGATGGGTGCAACCATTGCACAGCGCTACACCACGATACTAGTCAGGCATCTCAGATATGCAGTAACAGACATCACCCAGTGTTTAGTTGCATTGCTGCTCAACTCCGCCATGCAGGCAAACACCGCCTCCGCCGTGCCATGCACGTACCCCTCCAGTCCATGGACGATCAATGCCGTGAAAGACGGACCGAGCATAACAGATGCGTCAGCAGAATAAACATAAAGCTACGTGTGAGCAGATCATCAGCTGCATATGTGCATGCTGGGTTCCCGTTGGTGTCGTGACCTCTGCCTTGTGTGATAAAGGGAAGAAGAAGACGGAAGACGAAGGGTTGGGGACTGCGAGATGCTCTCTGTGTTCAATCAAACTGGCCCCACATACATAGGTGCCTTGTGCTCGACAAATGGCCGCAGCGAATCTAGTGGATACCATAAGGCAGCTTCGCAGGATCGACGCCAACGAATTGCGGCATGACGAGTGAAATCATGTCAAACATGCGCGTGCGATTTATCCCCCGCGAGAAGGCGACACAGGAACACGAGTGCATGGACGAACCATAACTGGGACCAGGGATGTGCTGCGAGACACGAAAGAAGTGGGTAACAAAGCGGGGGAGGCATAGATACATCTGCAGACGCGCTGTGCTAAGTATCCAAGAAAGAGGCTAGATTGGGTGCTTGACAGGCACCGCAAAGCGTGCGTAGAGGTAACCCAGCGAGAGCCCCAAACGAAGTGTGGGCAGCGGCGCATCACCCATGAGCACAGAAACAAGGATGTTGCCCGTGCCTGTGAGCAAATTTCCCCATCTCGGATAGTAATTGGACGTTTCCAAGATTACCTTATATCATCTCCAGCGCGCGCTGCACGAACCCAAAGAGCAAAAAGAAACCCTGTAGATTGTCAGGTGCGCCGTCGCAATTAGTGATGACCATGGGTTTGGGTTCGCCGCCCTATGCCATTGATCTGTGCACCTTCAAGCCACGCAAATTTGGCATCCCATAGAGCTTTAAAGTGTCTGTCCTAATATCTCGTTACCGAGCCCGTCAGAGCTTCCGCACAACCATAACCCATCCAGTGTACATACCTGGCTTCAGAGTATCCCGCGTGGCGGGCCCATCGGTGGACATCCAAAAGGAGTCTGTCTAGACGTGACTCGTTGAAACCTGCAGGGTACTACACTTGCCTGTTCCAAGTTTGGCTATGGTGGGCAAGAAGAATAGTAAGCCCGAGCACTGGTATGATAATGGCGAGGCCCTCAGTGGCACTGATATCAAAGCATACACGCAAGCACGATTTTAAAACCTCCCTTAGATACGCGTATACAGTACAATCATGCACGAGAGGGGGGCCGCTTGTGCCCCACCGCCGGGGGTGTGCAGCTAACATCTCAATGCTGCAGAGACGTAATGTTCTCAATTCAGGGCCCAGAAACCTATAACTGAAAGCAGAAACTCACATTGGACCACTCCATGAACGGATCCGCGATTGTCGTATACTGTAACTTCTCAGCAAGCTCTTTGTCGCCCTCGTGATTGAACATCAGCGCCTTATATTTCAATGCGAACTCGGTTTCAGGAAACTGCCTGTGCTTTCGTGGCGTGGATAGCGGGTCTCTTTTGGAGTGCACCACGAGGAGGAGCATGGACTCCTTGTTGATTTCGACCGGAACGCACGTGACGCCGCGTCCATGAGCCCTATGATAATTTTCAATGATGATAGGGAGCGTGTCGTCGTCATAGATATCCATGTCCGACCAATGGCGAAGTGCCCAACTTTTGGCGTCATCCCAGGCCATGGGGTATCCCCCGAGGAGAAGTACCATGACTGACATTAACGGGTATGTCAGCCCAAAGACGCTGACACAGAGCGGTGGAACTCACGGAGGGCAGCGTAGGATTTGGTAGGAGGTGGTGTTGATGTTGCGATGAAAAGCGAGGGGAGGAGCGGCATTTGCTGGGCACATCTATATGACCGAGTTCGGGGTCCTGACAGGATGCTGGCACATGTTAGAAGGACAAGGAGAGAGCTTGCGCACTGCTAGGTGAATATTGGTCTAGCTCCACTAGTCCAGGTTCCAGATGCCGCAGGTGCTGTTTCAGAACGTACCGCAGTTTGGGTTTCCCCCAGCATAGTGCTTCGGTGTGATTAGCCGGTTCAATTGAGCAGGAGGACTCATATGCGACATATCCGAGAATGGAAATTGGCACTTCTCAGTAGCGTTTTGAATCGTCGACTGCCATGGCATCTCTCATTGCCATCCTCGACCTCAAAGGAAAGCCGCTAATACAGCGCTCCTACAAGGACGATGTCCCATCATCATATATCGAACGGTTTCTCCCACTCGTCCTCGAAATCGAAGAAGAGGGCCAACAGGTGACACCTTGTTTCTCGAGCCAGGGTGTCAACTACATGCACATTCGACATTCCAACCTATATCGTGAGCAGTTTTACTATCCCTGTTACTGTGTTTCATTGACGCGCTCGTGTGTATTCGTCCATCAAGTCCTTGCCCTCTCGAAACGAAACTCCAACGCAGCCGAGATCATCATATTCTTGCATCGGCTGACACAAGTTCTCGTGGAATACTTCAAGGAGCTCGAAGAAGAGTCGATACGGGACAATTTCGTGATCATCTATGAACTCATGGATGAGATGATGGATTTCGGGTACCCGCAGACTACGGAGAGCAAGATATTGCAAGAGTGCGTGCTCGCCACATCACATCCAGGTTTGACTCTGATAATCGACGTATCTCCGATGATAGATATATCACGCAAGAATCCCACAAACTCGAGATTCAGGTTCGACCGCCAATGGCAGTGACGAATGCTGTCTCGTGGCGAACAGAGGGTATCCGATACCGCAAAAACGAGGTATTTCTCGATGTCATTGAAAGTGTCAACCTTCTCGTGCGTTTACTTTCTTCCTCGTCGGTGTATACTGATTTCCAAAACAAAGGTGAACTCCAACGGAAATGTCGTGCGATCCGAAATTCTAGGTGCAGTCAAAATGAAATGCTACCTCTCTGGCATGCCAGAGCTAAGACTGGGTCTCAACGATAAAGTCATGTTTGAGAGCACGGGTCGCAGTACGTCTTCTATCCATTCTTCTCGGCCTTCTAGCCTCACCAATATTTTCTACTCACTCGCAGCATCTCGAGGTAAATCCATTGAAATGGAAGATGTCAAGTTCCACCAATGTGTCCGTCTCTCCCGCTTCGAGAATGATCGCACCATATCCTTTATACCACCCGACGGCGAGTTTGAGCTCATGTCCTACCGGCTATCCACACCAGTAAAGCCGCTCATATGGGTCGAAGCGACCGTGGAAAGTCACAGGGGATCAAGAGTGGAGTATATCGTGAAATGCAAGGCACAGTTCAAGAGACGGAGTACGGCAAACAATGTGGAAATTTGGGTGCCTGTACCCGACGACGCGGATACTCCCAAATTCAGGGTGAGTGCGGTGTGGATAATGGGCTTGGGTTGTTCAAGCAAAAGAATTGTCTTGGAGACGCAAGCGTTGATGATACTGTGTTTAATGTTTGCCAGGCATCGACTGGGAGCGTTCAATATGCCCCGGACAAGTCTGCGTTCGTGTGGAAGATCAAGCAGCTCGGAGGTGGTCGCGAGTACCTTATGAGAGCTCACTTCGGTCTTCCCAGCGTCAAGAGTGGTGTGTCATCGTCATGTAGTACTCCTGTCATGACTCGAATCACCCTCCTGGTTCACAGATAGCGAGCCACCCACACGACCACCGCTCACAGTCAAGTTCGAGATTCCATACTTTACGGTATCTGGCATCCAAGTGCGTTACCTCAAGATCGTCGAAAAGAGCGGGTATCAAGCACTGCCCTGGGTGAGGTATATCACGCAGAACGGGGATGACTATAGGTATGTTTGAATGACGCTGACTTTTTTTGCACACGATCACCAGTTGCAAAAGTCATTCTCTGACAATCTCCTGATGACTTTTTTGCAGCCTTCGGACGGCCCAGGAGAAGGGTAGCACCCCGATCATTCAGAGCATGTAGACAGTCGCAGTGGAGATGTCCGCGAGGGTTCTTGTTTCTTATGGACATCGAGTTACGCAACGACGATGTAAGAGAATGCGATAGACTGCAGATGTGTTGCTGTATTGTGTGGTCTGCGAAAAGAAAACGACTTGTCGGAGCGTGGACGCGCACAAGGTCGCTCGTGCCTACAATCCCTGGTAGAGCGTCTTCATTCTCGCCACCTGGGACCTGCAGAGCTCTATCTCGGTCGGTACAGCGAGCAGCGATGCAGGTAGAACGCCAAACGGGTCCGAGAAGCCCAGCGAGCCGATCTTGAACTCGAGCTCCTGTCTCGATCGTTGCATGTCGGTCACCGTGGAGGGGACGGGGCACTCCTGGTTGTTCCGATAGAACACATTCACTCTGAGACACAAGCGTCAGCGGTGTATTCATGCATGCCCTGCAGGAGGGAAAACACATACTGTGCGAGTCCACCGCATATATCCTCGAAGCTGACGAGAAAGATGAAGACTATACTGCTCGCGGGATGATCCTCGGAAAAGATCCCGACGGTTGAATCGTACGTCAGAGTCACGAAGATCAGGGACTGGGCGATGGCCGGGAAAGAGAGGAGTTCAGCTGGAAGAGGTGGTATGCCAAGCGAGATCGAAGCGTGCGATAAAAATGCAGTAGATTGATACACGAGCTGCAAATCGGGAAATACGAAGAACGTGTCGTGGGTGAGGTGCAGACTCGGGCGAATAGATGTATAGGTCCACACCCACCATAGTGGGTTGTAGTCTCTACTAGAGTGGATGATCTTGCTCAGGATGCCATCGCGTTCTGGTAACGACATTGGATACAACAAAGTTGGTGGTACGCCCTCTGGTAGAAGCGATAACGGGCAAAAAGGCCCACCTGATTGATCGTGTACTCAAACTACAAGCGGCAATCAAATACACGGATGGTGATACTATCGTATATGTACTCACAGTGTACAACAAGACTACAAGGGATCATCAGAATTTGCTGTGCGATACATCACAGAGAACACTTACAGAACGGAAGCATGTACTTGTATATCATCGACTTCACTAAGCGCCACTTATCTCCAGCAGTCAACAGTACAGGTACTTTGGGTAGCTGACGGGGCGGGGTATCCACTTCGGCAACTTTCACTGCGGGGATGTCAGAGTCCTCTTCGGGTAGAGGTATCTAAGCCAGGAGGAGGGTGAGTCCATAAATGCAGCTGGACGTGGGAGTAAGAAAAGGTATGCCAACGGCAAGACAAAGGATAGTATCTGACAAAGAAAAGGTTGGAGTGAGATTGGGACGGCGAAGGGATGGGAGGGTCTGCCTACCGAGGAGACGCCTGCGCCTAAACGAACACCAAGTCCCCAGACTTCCCACTACAGGAAGGCTCCAACAAGCCCAGCAGCACCCGTACCGGAGGCAAAGTAGCTGGAGGCTCGTCGAATCAAAATGTTTGAGAATCCGAGTAAACGTACTCACCCAACACGCTGTCCTCCAACAGAAAGATTATAAGGTAGTTGACAGTTGCAGGAACGTCAGTTCGCCCCAACCTATCGATGGTGAAGTTGCGTTTCGATGATGATAGGAAGGCTGGAATTGCCGGACGAGAAAGAGGCGAGCGAAATGCCCAGCAGCCTCGCATATAGGCCCCCACACAGAGCAATGACCTGGGGATTGTGAGTCCTACCCCTGCTTCATAAAGTACACTCACCAGCATGCCGATGAAGCTCAACAATGAGCACCCCAGGATGCGCCGGGTGTACCGTATCACTCCTTACTTAAGAGGAAATACAGCCACCCGAGCTTCGCCACCGGAGCAGGAGATACGTTGCAAAAAGCGATGGTTCCCTTCAGAGTGGATGGCGGCAACAGATCGAGCGCAGCAGAGAGAATGACCACACACAGACCTAGGACCAGATCACCACTTCAGTTCGCGATGCACGTCGCAAGCAGATATTCACCGCTGTCGATGAACCCGAATAGAAAGAAGGAGACGCTGACCTTCAGGAGCTTCGGCATCCAGCCCGTAATGTGACCGACGAGTATGAAGTTGACAACAAGGCAGTAAATGAAGTCCTCGTGTGCGGTTACGCGCGATGAGAC
>JBBPNQ010000582.1:0-14348 GCA_038090975.1 Boletellus pseudochrysenteroides
CAGACCATACCACCTGCTTTCAGTCCTCCAAAGTCCAATCTTTATGAGCATAAGCAAAGTCCAAGTGAGCCTTGTGATGTTTGGCAGAAAGTAGAGGGTGTTTGGACTTGACTATAGCTTTCATACCAACCTTTTTCAAGCCACAGTGGACTGTATTAGGATGGAGGGATTGGTTGGTAATTGTCAACAGAGTTTTTGTGACCTGAACAGCATTCTCTGCCTTATTGCTGGAGATAAGGTGAACAGCATGATGGATATCAACAGAGGAAAGCTTTGATGGATGGCCTCCAGCAGACTTTTGAAGATCAGAATGCTCCTTGGAATGAAGCCTAGAGATGGTAGCAATGCCAACACCTGTACTTGAGGCAATAGAGCAGATGGAATGGCCAGCATCAAGCTGAGAAAGAATAGTGTTCTTCTAGGTGGTAGAGAGTGATTGCATGATGATAGTGGTTGAAAGTCAAGAGGTGTGGGAATAATTTCAGACCCAGACATCATATTTATATTTATATCTTTGTTTGTAGTACCAAACAACAGCAAATATCCCTGAGTTTTATTGGGGTTCTGTTACCCATATTAAAAGTGACAAAACTGTTCCAATGTAGTTGCCATTTGAAATTGGCCATATCTCTGCCTCCCCTGGACCAAATCACATGTCCCAGGCACTGATGGGTGGCCCAGAGTGTGTACCATTGTTTGTCTCACCAACGTTAAGCGCAATTCCCACGGGTGATTTCAGTATACTCTACACACTGCATCAGGGTCAAACATTGGAACAGTTTTGAGAGTCACTGTACAAGCATATTCTTGAGTCACTTAGGTATCTTTGACTGACTCTCCTTTCGCCCCAAGTCTCCCCTTCGTGTGGGGATCTCTAGTGCTCTAAGTCCTTTGTTGTCTTCCTTCTAGTTTTCTAACTTAGCAAAATGAGTTGAGTGAACCTCTTCATGAGTGTCCTCCTCATGTAGCCTCTTAGCCAACAACTCGAAGTACGCTCTTTGCGTATCAATCACATTGTTTATGACAAACATAAAAATAATGTAGAAAGTCTCAGGGGTACGCCAGAAAATCAATCCGCCATTTCCTAAAGTAATCATGACTATGTCATGAGTACAAATAAGGAACTCACCTTCCTCGATTGCTGAGAACATATGTATGATCACCAGCAGAAGATCGAGGATCAAAGGGTAGAACCAGTGTTCATCGTGTGAGACCATAGGAGGCATCAGTGAATTCAAAAGACAAACTCCGCTGGTCAAGCGGGGCTCATAACCTTTCGGAAGATAACCCAAATGCAAAGGGACAAAGGAATAAACCTCAGGTGGGAATACTCACCTGGATGATGAACAAGACTGATAAGATCAAGTGAATATTTGGTAGATCTCTGAGAGACTCAGGTAGGGCGAATAGAGAGATAACTCGTCAGATCAGATGATCACTTAGATGATCACTAAACTGATCATCTTATATATGTAATGGTATTGTTTGTATCTATGTATGAAAGTGACCATAGATAGAAACATTCTAGAATGCTAAGTAAGAGTTCTAAGTAACTATCCAATAGCAGATAGAACTCTAGGTATGGCATGCTATAATGTCATGATGGTGCAATCATGATGTCAGTGTGACATTATAAGTCTAGATCATTACTAACATGAATAGTGTTAGCCAAAGTCTAGACTAAAGGTCTAGATCAGATAAGATAAAAATAATACCAAGAAATATCTGATCCGATAGGGGCTAATACAGATGCGATATCTATATTCTCAACATAAGGATGACAACTTTGACTATGAAATCTTCTACAACAATGTTGTAGATTGGTTTGAGCTCCTGGCATCAGATGCAAAGATTGAAGAGATTGCAGAGCTTTGTTGTTGGTGGAACAGGTGTGTCAAGTATCTCATCAGCATTCAACTTAGTCCATATTCTTGATAATCTAGGAAGGTATTTGGTTGCTGCCAAGCCTCCACTCTTGAACCCCAGAATGTCATGAGCTCATTCATTGCTTGCTCAATGGCATAAGGATGCTGTTATGCCCCCTTAACTCAAGCTCCACCATGACAATGTGCTCATCACGCACTATCCTGCGTGCACTGTATTAACCTCACATGTGTACAACTCAGCTACTTGTACTCCCCCCCTTCCCTAAAGAAACATATATAGATATACACTATAATAATTACACTTGTAGATAACTTGTAAGTCAGGTGCACGAATGTCAATCACACACCATATCTCCTCAGCTACTCAGTGTTGGAATTAGCAAGCACGCACACAGCCGCATGCACCGGGCGCATGGGGAACTACAAGGCACTGCTGCACCATACAGTACAACTATTCAAATCATCTTCATTACTTACCTTCAATACGTACAGTTATATTTCTTCTTGTTCTGCCCTGTACATTCTACCATGAGAGCACATGCCTTGCAGTCATCTATTCAGTATCATTTCGTATATATAGACCCTTTTGCAACCGGTCACCTCGCTTGTTTGCCTATAGTGCAACGACTGAGCATTTGTGTTTAGCCGTATGTCCGTGACCTGAATCAATCAGTGCAAATCTATCACTCGGATGATGAGCAAATCATGACAACAGCGGCTGGCCCTCGCCTGAGTGTGCCAGAAGTAGTCATCATATTGGATCTTCCAAAACCAAGGAGAAATTGCCATGCTGCCCACTGGCATCAATTATTGAAGTCTTTTGCAAGAAGGGTGTGCCCATGGCGAATGTGGGGTTCATGATATTGGTTCACAAATATGTGAGAGAGACCCGACAGTATTTAAGATTGCCTAAGAGAACAAAAATTTGCCTAAAGATCAATGGCAGCACAATTTAAGTAAGTTCTGCATACCCGAAGCAAATGATAGATTTGGAAACGTACATGTGCGTGTGGTTGCAGGCGAACATCCTGTCATCTGACAAGTCTATGAGCTCGATGCGTGGGATTCCTTGATAGGCCAATCATGACCAAACTCACACCAATGTGTGACCATCAACAAGAATAGTGGCTTTGGAAACGGAACTCAAATCTGCATTAATAGCCTATTGGAAAATCAAATTATGAATGGTTTGCAAAGGGGCGCAATTTGAGGATGCTTGCACCACATGCTCTAAATCAGACTCATATTTCAAAAGAGCTAGCACAATGGTGCGATTCGCAGAGGAGGATAGTGATGTAAATGCCTACAATCAAGTTATCGAACACATTGGTGTACTTCATTCGATTGTGCTCATTTTGGGTTTGATAATTCAGATATACTGCTTGGTAAATAAAATCAGGTTTCAGTGATGCCACCTACTTTGCTTCAAAATTAGACTTCTTTCGCCTTGGTTCTTGATCACATGTTTCACCCCCAAAGAGTCTGGGGCATGAATCATGCCGGGTAAACTTGCCAGCCTTGTGGCATGGGAAAAGGTGCTAGTACACCTTCGACGGCCACTGCCAAATCTCTGGCTAACGAATCGTGCTTTCTGATAGCTTTGCGTTGCATAACGGGGTTAGGTTCCGAGCAGCGTATTAGTAGTAAGTCGCTAACCACTCACGACGAGCCAACGTTGACATGTTTCGGGAGATAACCCGAATGCAAAGGGACAAAGGAATAAACCTCAGGTGGGAATACTCACCTGGATGATGAACAGAACTGGTAAGATCAAGTGAATAGAGGATAGATCTCTGAGAGACTCAGGTAGAACAAATAGAGAGATAACTTGTTAGATTAGATGATTACTAAACTGATCATCTTATATACGTAAAGTATTGTTTGTATCTATGTACTGAAAGTGACCATAGATACAAACATTCTAGAATGCTAAGTAAGAGTTCTAAATAACTGTCCAATGGCAGATAGAACTCTAGGTATGGTGTGCTATGACGTCATGATGGTGCAATCATGATGTCAGTGTGACATCATAAGTCTAGATCATTACTAACATGAATAGTGTCAGCTAAGTTCTAGACTAAAGGTCTGGATTGGATAAGATAAAATAATACCAAGAAATATCTGATTCGATAGGGGCTAATATAGATGCGATATCTATATTCTCAACACTCCTCCTCACTGTTCATGTTGGGAATGGAATAAGAGTAAGCATTTTCCTATCTTCAAGAAACTTAAGTTTCCCTAAGTTCTTGGTAAAAATGTCTGTGAACTGAGTGTTGGTAGTGACATAGAAAAGTTCTACTTCACCAAACTCAACAGCTTCACGAATGTAATGATTAGGAATGCGAACATGTTTTGTTCAACCTTCTTGTGCTGGATTGGAAGCTAAGAAAATAGCTCCTTGGTTGTCTATGCACATGGAAATGTGTGAAAGTGGAATTTTAATCTCACCAAAGAGATTCATGATCCACTGTAATTGTTTAGCACATTCTGTCATACCACAATATTCTGCTTCTGTGGATGATAGTCAAACATGTTTTTGTCGTCTGGAAAGCCAAGAGACTATTCCGTTAGCAAGAAATATTGCATAGCCTGTGGTAGAACGAGATGTTTCTACATCACCTGCCCAGTCAGTATCTGAATAAGCGATAAGTCCAGATTCTGTTCCAAAAGCAGAATATTTTATGTAGAGATTCTCGGAATGAGAAAGATAGCGAACTATCTGTATTGCCTTCTGCATATGTTCTTCTGTAGAGTTGGAAGAGAATTGTGACATTTTAATAACAGCATATGCAATGTCTGGTCTGGTTCCAAGCATGATATAAAGCAAGGATCCAATGACCGATTGATAACGACTTCGCAGAGAAGGATTTTCTTTCCCATCATTAGGATGTGGAATGTATCCTGTAGGAAGAGGAACAGAAGTATCTTTGCAATTTTCTTGACCAAAACGCTTAACCACCTTGGAAGCGTACTTGATTTGATCAAGAATGAGGGTTCTGGATTTACGATTTCTTGTAATCCGCATGCCAAGATATTCCTTTGCTTTGCCTAAATCGTGAGATTCCCATTTCTTCATGAACTGTTTCTTGTGAGAAAGAACAAGCACCCTATTACTTCCAATAAAAAGGGCATCGTCAATGTAGATGACAATAATAATAATGTCTTTGCCAATGAACTTAACATAAACACCAGAATCGGCTGTATATCTCTTGAAGCCAAAGCTTACAAGACTTTTATGAAGCAGCTTGTTCCATTGAAGGGCTGCTTGTTTGAGACCATAGATGGCCTTTCGTAGTCGACAGACCTTAGATTCCTGGCCTGGAATTACGAAACCTTCTGGTTGCATCATATAGATTTCTTCATCCAGTTCTCCAAAGAGAGAAGCAGTTTTGACGTCTAATGCTTCGATTTCCCAATTGTTTAATGCTGCTAATGCAAGAATGAGTCAAACAGTTTCAAATCTTGCAACTGGTGAAAAGTTTTCTTCGTAATCTATTCCAAAGATCTGTGTAAAGCCTTTTGCAACAAAGCGAGCTTTTACACGATTGCCAGATCGTATGGCAAATACCCATCTCCCTCGGACAGGTTGACGACCTTTGGGTAAAGTGACTATGTCCCAGACTTTTCGGTCATGTAAAGACTTCATCTCTTCTGTTACGAACGCACTCTCTGAGGCCCTATCGTAACCTTCGCGGACACCTTATCAACGACATATCTTATCTTTTGGACTTAGAACATTCCTTCCACGAGTATCACGTGACCGGTCACGAAGTCTGGTCTAGGCCTATGATGTCACTATGACATCACGCCTCACTCTCTTAATCTCCATTCCTCCTCTTCCATTACGCATAGCCACAAACAAGCCTCATTAATCTCCGTCGTAGTCTAGAAGGTTCTAGCCTATGCGCGCACGGACCACGCAGTCAATATGTACAAACATTGTATTAGTATAAATACTTGAATCCCATCGCCCCAAGAACTCTAGTCAAGTTCTTGTGGGAGTTCCCCCTTGATCCTTGCCCACTTTCCTCACCAGTTCTACGGTCGGTGGCCCTAGTCCCGTACGGGATTAAGCGGTCGCTTACATCTTCTTTAGTGGCATCATACCATGCTTTTTGTTGATCTTGAGGTAGCTTTGCTATATCTCGGTATTGTTTTGGTATGGTCCAATCACCATGATCTACAGCAACTGCAAAGTGATGAGACAACCACTTGTTACTGTACATTTCTCCTAGATTATCTTGTTCACTAGTTGGTTCCTGTTCCGAAGAATCAGGTGTTACTTCCATATTTGGAGGTTCTATCTCCTCCTGAATAGTTTCGAGTCCTTGATCTATATCTCTGAATTTGTGCTGGTGGACGATCACCATAAGCATTATCAGGTAAAAATCGTGGTTAAGGTGCACGATTAGATCTCCGTTGTGCAACAGGAGGTTGGAAGTTAGATCTATCATCTCATAATGGATGATATTGATGAGGATGAGTTCGAAACTCAGGTAAAGATTCTCCAGAATGTTGTCTGGGAGGCATCCAATTAGCACGAATTGGTGCTGGAACCCACCATTGATTGTCATCAGATGGGGAAGGAGGAGAATTAGAAACAAGATATTGTTTATGCTGATGTATATCATCTATATCTGGACGTTCTCTAGATTCTGGAGTAGGTCTTCTCACACCAGGTCGTAGTGGAGAGAATAAAGTCCTTTCCAATCTTGCAGGACTATCTTCAAAATTTAGGGGTGACATTTGTCTAGGAGGTGTATATGGTGGAAACCATGGTCCAGATGATTCAGGAGAATCTAGTGGATCTAATGATTGAATCGGATTATCCCGATTTGGAAGAGGTATTGGGACATATACTGCTCGATCAGGTTCCAGTACCTGTGATCGAGTGTCACTGTGTAAATGAGGTTTGATTTGATCCTCACCCAATTGATGGTCTAAATCTTCTATTGGAATAGGGGCAGGTCCGTTTTCTTGATCCTTGGAACAATGTGGGAAGGAGTTCTCATCAAAAGTAGCATTAGTTTCAATTACAACTTGATGTCTTGATTGTGACCAGAATCTCCAACCTTTTGTGTTGGGTTCGTATCCTATGAATGTCATTTCTTCTGATTTGGGAGACAACTTGTCCAGCCGTGACTCAGGAGGAATGAAAACATACGCTTGACATCCAAATACTCAGAAGTATGATGCATCTGGTTTCTTCCCATTGAATAACTCTATGGGAGTTTTCCAGTTATGACAACACATAGGTGTTACGATTGTCCTCCTCTTCCATGGCATACTTCTCTTTTCCATTCTCTCTCCCATTCGTACTCCCATTCCTGGACTCTTTCGCTATGAACATATTCATTTCTTTGTGATCTCGTGCGGTCTACGGGTAGACTTGTATTTCCTTTAACCTTCTTTCGTCTTTACCTAAACTCGCTTAGTCCTTCTCTCCGTTTCCATCGCATCGGACAGTCATCTCCTCGGTAGTGTCTCTCATCACTACTTAGTCATCCCTTCTATCACTTTCCATTGAGTTCTTTGCTTACGCGTCTCAAAGGATATAACTAGCTGCCCATGTACCTAGTTCCCCATTCTTGATCTACGCATTCACTTGCTAAATCCTGGAATCACCCTTAAGTCCCTCAGTCAGTCATTCGTCCTTGTCAACCCTTCGTGTGGGTATCTTAAGTCATAAGTCAACGAGTCGTTAACACTTCAGACCTCCCCTTTGTCTCAACGAGTCGAGTGAACCTCTTCGTGAGTGTCCTCCTCGTACAACTCACAGGACATCGCTCAAGGAAAGCAATACGCATAACAATAGGCTGTCTGTTGTACAAATGTACTGATGTCTCTACAGCATCTTGCCAGAACACTTTAGGAAGGCAGGCATGGTGGCACATGGCTTCTGCTTTTTCTAATATGGTTCTATTAAACCTCTCAGCACGTCCATTTTGTTGTGGTTTATGGGGAACAGATGTCTGGTGTGTGACACCACGGGAAGTGAGGAACGACTGAAATTCATTTCCCATATATTCCCCACCATGATCCGAACGTATGGAGGTGAGGGTGTGACCGGTGAAGGTCTCAGCCCAAGTAACCATATTGTGGAAATGCAATGCACAATCCGACTTGACCCGCAAGAAGGAGAGTAAAGCATATCCAGAAAAATCATCAATAAAAGTGAGAGTGAACCGTGCACGTGAACGCGGTTCGACTGGAAAAGGACCAACAAGGTCCGTATGAACCAGAGCAAGAGGGTGAGAAACCCTTTTATCTGAGGATGAATAAGAGCGATCAGGCATCTTACCTATCTGACAACCTCAACAAGGAGGAAGAGCAGAAGGTAGGGATAAAGAAGGAACGCCTGAGAGATTGATCGAGGCTTGACAAAGAGCATTTCGAGAAGTGTGACCAAAACGTTGATGCCAGATCTGATAAGACCTATCATCTGCAAGAGAGGTAACAAGTTTCACCATAGGAGTAATCTGTTTCGACTGAAACCAATGGAGATTGTTCACAGGGGATAAAGCAGTAGCCTGTATCACCATGCGCCCTTTCTTGTTCCAGAAGAATGATCCTTCATTATTTATCTTACAGTGAAAGCCGTGGCGAGTCATCTGTGATACAGAGAGAAGGCGATGTTTTGATTGAGGGGCGAACCATACTTCTTTCAAGGTTAAGATAGAAGTGTCAAAGGAGGCATCATCCTATTGTAGTAGTACTGTGCCAGGTCCATGCATGGATACAGTAGATCCATTGGCCACAGAGGCTGTTCGCATGTTGGGACCAAGATGAACAAAGTCATCTATAAATGGTGATAAGTGATCAGTACAACCACTGTCAATCATCCAATGAGACTGGTTGAATGTTGATCCTGCAGAATCACCCTGAAGCGTATTTGCTCTGATATAAAACAAAAGGTGTTCATTGGAAACAGAATCATATACAATATCATTTGGATCTACTCCATCTGTAGCTTCATCCATAGCTACAGCCCATTCAAATTCTTCCTGTGTTATCCAATGAGGATCAGGAGTGATATATGTGGAGTAGTCCATGGCTTGTGTGCTTGTATGATGCGCAGTGTCTGAAACAAGTCCACCAAGAGAAAAGTCTGTTTCTTCTTTCCTTTTTTGTCTCACTTACAAGAGATTGGTTCTCGTTCCAAAGGAATGGTAGATAGTTCTGGAACAAAAGGTTCCGGTTGTTGCATAAGCGGTATCTCTCGTCTCGTAGATGGTCCTGCTCCTTCTTTAGAGACATCAGACGGAGCAGGGTCAAAAGGAAGGTGAATTGGTTCCAATATCCATACCTGTATCCATTTCTGCATCTTTGTCAACAGCACCAGTTTCCCAAGAGTTGAAGTCCATTCCTTCAGTGATTTCTTGGAAACATGACATGTCGTTGTAGTCCACATGTTCATTATTGTAGTGAGACCATGCGATATTGCCTAAAGAGGCATTGGGTTCTGCTTCGGTTGCTTCATTAAGTTCAATATCCGTAGAAATAACTTCATGTACAAAACCTTCTCCCTCAATGGTGTTAGCCTGAGGGGCCTTTCCTTTTCCTTTTCCTTTGCCCTTGTTAGCCTGTCGCAATTCAAAACCTTTGTGACGGTGTTCTTTGTTCTTCTGTTGAACAGAAGAGTAAGGGCGTCTCTGCTGAAACCCATGTTGTCCCTGGCCGTAACCAGGGTTGGGAGCAGGTCGGTTAAAGTTCTGCCCCTGAGAGTGCTTCCACTGATTGTGGCGTGGAGGACCATGTTTAATTACTGTTGTGCGATTTAAAGAAGCACAGCTTACGTCATTTTCTTTCTCCACATTTGAAATGCGGGATCACAGCAGCTGTCGTGTGCTGCGGAAATCTATCTTCGAAAGAATCTTTCGGGTAATGACATCAACAGTAAAGTCCGTTTGGGAAGTGGTCTGAGCCACAGTGGAACTAAAGGAAAAGAAATCTTGGGGAAGGCGTGTGAGAAGGAACATAGCTCAGAATGAATCCGGTAGATTTAGACCAGCTAGATTCATCTGGTCGAAGTATGAAGTGATCCTATTGATATCTTTGTTTGCTGAATGAAGACGGATATCTGAGTTAAGAGCTTGGTGGAAAAGATGGAATTGGCCTGAAAGACCATGGGATCTGAAAAGATTGTTCATCTTGTCCCAAAGTGACTTTGCAACCAATGGATGAGTCACTGTTCCGACTTGGACATAGTCATAAGTGACATGATGAAGAAGGGAGTCGTTGATTGTGTTGGCAATAATGCCACAGATGCGTTTATTGATAACTACCCATTTGTCTTGATCTGCTTGTTGAACACCAGCATGAAGGATGGTGCCTGAGACAAATCCCCAAACGGAGAGTGACTCGAGAGTAGATTGGACGCGGACAGACCAAATGGAGTAATTAGAGGGTCCTTTGAGGACAGGAATACGTGAGAGGATGGTATTGTCAACTTTGAAATCGGTGGATGTAGTAAGGGCAGCCATTTAAAGCAAATGAATAATATCTGCTAAACCAGTGTCATTAAAAAGATCAATATAGATATATGAAAGAAGTGAAAATCGTGCATTGCCTATTTGTCCTGTTCCTGGTTGTCCTGTCCTTTGTTGTCCTAGTGGAGGCAAAGCGGATGTCCCAAGTCCACTTCCCTGGGAAATATGCTTCTGCTGTTGTTTCCAGGCACGATAACGGCATTGTTTTCGGGTAAGACCCGAAGAAGTTATAGATTTCCAATACTGTTGTAACTCCGCTTTGCTTCTTTTCTCCATGGGTACCTGAAAAATGTAACCCGTAGGTAAAGGGTCTCGACATGCTGTGAAGAAAGAATCTAAGTACAGTGTCAGAAAGAAATGAGGATTTGGGATCGTTAGATCGCTAGTAAATCCTCGTTGAAGTACTATCTCTGTATCTCTACAATTGATGTAGGGTATTACGAACGCACTCTTCAGCCCCTATCATAACCTTCGCGGACATCTTATCGCTGCGTCTATCTTACCTCTGGACTTAGAACTTTTCTTCGACGACTAGCATGTGACTGGTCATGTGACCTAGTCTAGGCCTATGATATCACTATGACATCACACCTCACTCTTTTAATCTCTGTTCCCTTCCTTTCCATTACACATAGCCACGAACAGCCTCACTAATCTTCGCTATAGTCTAGAATGTTCTAGCCCGTACGTGCACAGACCATCGCTACAATATGTACAAACACATGTATCATATATAAACTTGAATCCCATCACCCCAAGAACTCTAGTCAAGTTCTTGTGGGAATTCCTGCTAGCACTCTTGTCCACTCCCCTCACAAGTCTCTTTGTCAGTGGCCCTAGTCCTGTATAGGATCTAGTGGTTGCTTACATAGAACTTGACTTCTCATCGACTACCGTCACCGACACCACCACTCCAACTCTTCACTTCTGCCCGTGCCCCCCAGCAGTAAGGGGAACCTCATAGCTGGCCCCGAGGCTTAACGGGAAATACTATATGCACCCCTTCTCCCCTTTTACGTATACCTCAGCCCTACAGCCGTGCAGGTGCAACCCCTTAGGGCGCGCACAAAGGGCCTCCTCGAGAGGAGTTAAAGCGGCTGATCCCTGCCCTCTACCTTAGTTCTTCTTCACCTGGGAATACGTTCCCGTGTCCACGTGAGGTGCATTATCTCTATACACGTAATCAGTAGTCTTCCCTTGTAGTCGGCGCAAGAGCAGTATTGTGCCCGCCGCCTACAAGTGATACGTACATATCCAAGTCGGGGAGGTCATTGACCCGATTGGATCTCTGCTGGAGTGACTAAGATCCTTGCAGAGTACTATACTACGGATGATCCCTATCAAGAAAGAATCCTCCTCTCCTCCCCCTATTTGAGAATTCGACCCCAACGACGCTACCCCAATAAAGGTAGAACAAGAAGACTTTCCTCTTGAATTTTTCGACTTCCTATGAGCTGGGTTTAGAAACATTGGCAATACCCCAGACCCTAACAACCTCTACACAGAACGCCGCGAATACATCGATCAAGACCCAAGGAGATACGCACACCTCATCCCACCCGCCTTATGAAACCCTTTGCCTCCACCAGAATCAATACCGGCAAGAGGCCTAGCCAGACAAAGAAACGTCTCTATCCACTCCATCTCCGAGTTACAGCTCGGAAATCAGCGAAGAAAGCTTCGCCCCCGAAGAAACCAGAATGGATTACCCCAACTCAACCCATATTGGGTACGACAAAATGAGCGCGCAACCCACGCAGTGATACGCGAAGAGCGTACTCTGAGGGATGGACTAAGAGGTTAGTCCGAGGAGGACACTCACGAAGAGGTACGTCTCGACTTGACTAACAAACAGAGGAAGTACTAAGAGTTATAACGCACGAGCAGTACGAAGGAGTTCCCACACGAAGGGAATCTCACAGAGTTCTTGGGTATGAAGGAATTCCCACTCGAAGGGAATCTACAGAAGGATGTGCTAGAGGTCCCACGCGAAGGGAGCTTACAGAGGACAAGGGGTGACTCAAGAGTATGCTGTAATTGCGCAGATCAAGAATAGGGAGACAAGAATACATGGGCAGCGAGTATAAGTACCAAAGGACGCGTAAGCGTGGAATCCTATGGAAAATGAAGGAATGGGGAGACTAAGCAACGATGACAGACATTGCTAAGGAGAAAGCTGTCCAAGCGAAAGAATCAGAAAGTGACTAAGTGGGGATGACTATGAGAGAATCAAAGTGAGACGATGTCTGCTTGCAGACCACTAGTGAAGATAAGAAAGTGGTGGTAGATGTATCGGTAAACAAGTGGAAGAGAGGAACGTAGGGTTCAGAGGATAGAAAGTAAAAGGATACCACGATGTAGGGATAAAATCGTAACATTACCCCTCTCGTACAATCGAGCCCCAGGCTCGAGAATCTCAAAGTCCGTCTGATGTTGAAGCTGGTTGAGTATTAACGTGAATGGCTTGTTCCACCGTAAGATGCTCAGCTGGACAGTCGTCGACCAAGTGACCACTTTCGTGGCAGCAAGCACACATGCGTGCAGGGCAGAATCGTTGTCCGTGTTTCCAGTTGTGGCAGAAAGAGCACTGCATGGAAAGACAGCTGCGAGGGGAATGGCCAGGTGCCAATGTAAGACAGGATGGGCAACGGAATTCAAGGCAGTCGTAGAGATAGTGGCCAAGCAGGTGACAGTGGTGGCAGCATGTGGAGGGGGTAGCTGGGATGCGTACCAGCGGGGACTCAAGGATGCGAGACGAGGAAGAGAGGACTTGTTGTCCGTTGGGAAGACGGATGAGCTGGGCGACAGCATTGTTCCTCGCGAGGATCAAGTGGTCTAGGCAGAAATCATCAGGCGACTGAGAAGGAGAGGCAGGGCAAGGGGCAGTATCGGATATACGAGCTAGGAGGGTGGGTGGCGGAGAAGGTGGAGGAATCATTAACGGTGGGGGAGAAAGAGGAACGGTGTCAAGGGCAGATATGTAGCGGTCGCGAGCATCGATAGGAAGGGTGAGATAAGTACGGCAAAAAGTGGGATAAAGAAGAAGAGGGTCCATCCTGGTAACGAAAGTGTGGAAACCATAAAGATGAAGTATGGAGAGAACTTGTTCTGGGATACGACTAAGTAACATATGAAGGGGAAGTCCAAAGTTGACAGGGAGGTCCGACGGAGCGGATTGGAAATGCCAACTCTGAGCTCTAGAGATGTCGAGGAAGAGGCGTACTAGGCGTTGAGAGATCTCATCTTCCTGATAGAGGGGATCATTTTCGAGGGCGAGGACGAGGGCAGGATTGGCGAGGATGCCGGCGTAGAGAGTGTTGATGGCGGATGTGGGTAAGAAGGTAGGTTGTACAGGTCAGGAGCGCAAGGGAGAAGACACGGAGATAGAGGAGGGAGGAGAGGACGAAGAGGAAGACTGGAAAGAAGACATAGGAACAGTATAAAAACAGGGGGATGAGACTGTTGGAGAGGAATAAGGGGAGAAGAAAATCGAGAGGCATTGAATCATCTGAGGGAATGGATCTTTTTAGAGCGAGAAAGAATAGAGTTTGCATGACGGAGATTGCTTTCAGGTTCCCACGTATTTTCGGATGCAGAGTAACCCTTCCATGCAGTTAGGTACTGATATCGGCCTGGGGAGCCCTTGTGAGAAAGAATGCCATCAACTTCATATTCTTCTTCACTGTTGATTACATCGGGGGGTGGAGTGGGAAAGGAGGGTCCATGTGCTTCAGAGGATTTGAAGTGGGAAAGAAGCGTGGCGTGGAAGACGTCATGGATGTTCCATGTGGAGGGAAGACGGAGGCGGTAGGTGAGAGGAGAAAGAACTCGGGATATTTCGAATGGGCCGAGACGTTTCGGAGAAAGTTTCCTGGAGGGGTAAGGGATGCGGAGGTTTGTTGCTTCTAACCAAACCTTGTCCCCTACCTTCCAAGGGGAGAACTTTCGGGTGATGTGTCGAGTCATGAGG